>JAVQIZ010183827.1:0-12767 GCA_036023535.2 Galaxias brevipinnis
CGTTGATAAGGCGCAAAAAACAGGCTTAATAATAATAATAATAATAATAATAATGATAATAATAATATGACTTTCAGGTAACAGTATGTGTTGCAGCTGACGATGCATCACATAATAATAATAATAATAATAATAATAATAATAATAATAATAATAATAATAATAATCTGACGATGCATCACATAAAAAGCATAGGCATTCCTTGGCAAATATGACAATGACAATTGAAATGGGATAATTAGGTGTTTATATAACACACTCATTAACTGTCTTAAGATTTGTGAAGAGACAACACATGTGTTGCGGACTGGACGATGACGGTCAAACCCTGTCATGTAATAATAATAACAATTATAATAATTATAATAATTCATTAGATTTAGTTTTAGCGGGTTTCTCTGGACTCAAAGCCCTTACAAATTGGTCACCTATTAGGTACACACAACGAACGGACACACAGTTATCACACACAACAATCAGTATGGGTGATAGAACGGCAGCCAGACTTGCTCTCCCAACATATCGCAGCAGAATTTTGCACACATTGATCAGACACACAAAAACAGACCTACCGACTCCAGTTCTATTGGCAGTGCTTTAGTTAGGGCACTGATAGGAGGATTATTAACCCATCAGGGCTCAACAATAAGGCTTGCCCTCTTGCCCGGGGCAAGTGAAATGCCACATCGGGCAAGTACATCTAATGTACATCAAAAATTAAATATATTTACTAAAATTCTAAAAGTTGTCGACGGAGTATCATGAAGGACGTTGTCGTTCTCTGGCACACACACAGCCTGTTCCCTCCCCTTGCATCTGAGAATATTGGAGCGCGCCGATATTCAATATTCCAGAATTGACAAGATGGTGATGCGTAGCTGTCAATGTTATCTTGTCACACGCGCAAAAACGGCGACGCGTAAAGACCAAATGTATTTGCTATAGCGCAAGCGATAATTTAAATTATCTTGGAAACATGAGTTTAGTTGGGTGGCATTGGAGTTTTTGCCTACATCCTCTATGTGTTGCGCAGTTTACCGCAGGTTTGAGGGCAAGGCGGATAAAACAGTGCCGTTCCAAGAAAACGTTGCTGGAGTGCCATAAAGATCAGATACAGCATCTCGCATTTGTATCAGTGCTGTTGGCGTTGTCATCCGCAACCAGAGCCGCAAAAGTTGAAGGAACGTTAGCTAGCAAGCTATGTTGCCTCAGTGCAGGTATAGGATTGTCAAACAAGGATCAATGTTACCATCCGAAGTTAGCGATCCATAGCTAGTGTTACGATGTTAAGTAGTTTTGGAAGCAAGGGGAACGAGGGATCGCCATGTGTGCGTGCCTGTGCTTTGCCTTTTGATATGGTGGAAAATAATGTAGCCTACTGTACGAGGTATTCCCTGTAGTTTTTGTTGTCATTTCTAAATATGGTGTCAACAGACATGCAAAGGTAACGTGTGTCACAGAAATGGGAAGAAAAATAGGACTATTATTATTCTGTTAATTTTGTAACGTTAGTAGGCTAGTACAAGTATTACATCATATTTGGCTGTCCAGTGTCCACTATTCGAAAACCTAAGCCTAAGTGATTGAAGTAGCAAAAGACAATCTACCTTTGCATTACTTTTCCATTAATTAGTCAATAATATTGATAACTTCCTATTCCCACAATTAATCTATTTAACTGTAAATACTGTTGCAACCACATGCCATTAAGATGTAAATCTACATTTGTTTAAGTCATGAAGAAAAATCCGTTTTATCTACCGTGGTATCATGATATTACTTGGTATCATGATACTTTTGCTGGGGGTGGGCTTAGGCCTTGTCAACTTCAGTACCATTCAATAAATGTGTTATCCTATGACTGATAAACAAAGGTGGATGAATTAATTTTGATTAAATGTGGTTAGTGGCAGACAGGGAATTCTATTAAGATTCATTCACAGATTTGTATTTGCATTTGTATGATTAAAAATCATGAAAATAAACCTAAGTCTTTGTTATGAGATAACTGCTAATGAATAAAACTATTTGTGTAGGGGCAAGTAAAAATTTACTTCGGGCTTGCAGATTTCTGATCCACTTGCCCGACCGGGCAAGTAAAAAAAAAAACTGAACATTGAGCCCTGCCCATGTTTTTTGTAGTGGACTGGTCTTTACTGTAGCTCCTTAGTTCTTAATAAGGGCACTCATTCAATGATACAAAGTGCACGTGTCCCTGTGTGCATGTGGGTGTGTTTCTATATGGGAGTGTGTGTTCATGTCTGTGATGAAATACAGTGTTTTGATCTTTTATGTTATCTTCATTTTAAGTAAGGCTTTTTCTACATAATAAAAAAGTGATACATTAGTTCAACAAATTTGTTCATTCATTTGTCAACCACAAAATCTAAGTAGGGCTTGCCTGGGTCAAGGCCAAACTAACTTTCCAATCTTCACAAACCATCTCTGCAGTGAAACATGTCCAGAGGAACACACAGTAAGTCTCTCTTTAAGAATAAAGAATGACAGAACCCTGAGCAAGCATTGACCAACTACATCTGGCCTTGTTGTTGAGATCAAGCTATAACTTCAGTATTTTTTAAATTTTTTTTGGTTTCTTATATCATAGTAAGCACCTTTAAAACCCAAGGAGATTAAAATGCAGTGCCAAGTAAGGAAAGTGCAGTTAGTGCACAACAGAGCCTTTACAGACCAACATTACTAAATGAAACTGAATGACAGAGCACAAAATGAGCTTCACTGATCCTCTGTGCTGCTAGGTCTGATATTTCCATCTCTTAGCCATGACTGATGGACTATTATCCATCACTCAAGACTGAATCGTCCTTGGAAAAACACCAATGCACCCTCTCCCCCACAAACACACACCTTACATCGCCCTTGTGCTGTCTAAGCTGATGATATTTCACCCAAGCTGTTTACGGAAGCATTTCGTAAGGTCG
Source organism: Galaxias brevipinnis (assembly GCA_036023535.2). Taxonomy (NCBI): domain Eukaryota; kingdom Metazoa; phylum Chordata; class Actinopteri; order Galaxiiformes; family Galaxiidae; genus Galaxias; species Galaxias brevipinnis. Next base: position 2,943 of record JAVQIZ010183827.1, read on the forward strand.
ATTTGTCAGAAGTGCATATCATCTGGCTTGGCAAGAAGCGGGCCTAATAAAATCAAAGCACTGACATGTACAGTTAAGTTGGTCAAATCCAATTTCGGTGCATTCTGTGCACTTTGAAAAAGTGAATGGCCTAAGAAAAGTAACAACGTTAAACGTAAGGGTTTTGTTTACTGACTGTACATGTGGATCTTTCCCAGCAAGGTCAAGTTGTCTCTTATTAGAAATGATGTCAGCTTGGCTCACGAATGCCTCATGATTTCAAAAAAAATTTCCAATTCCTGCCTGGTTGTGACGTTGGATTTTCAAATAGTTTTTCCACACTTCATATGTCTTGTCTTAGTTTGTCAATGGACAATGTGCGATGGCTGTTGATGTAAAGAAGAATCACCACACTTGCTTTGTTTTTGCACTTTACCAAGCCCCTGTATTAACAGGATGCATTGTTCCTTGAGGCCAAACAAAGACATTCTTTTCTATGGTAGTCTATTGTTGTCTATTCTAGACCGCACTCACAATCATAGCCAACACCTTCTTGAGTGGATTTATGCAAATCATCTCCTTCCCACACATGTAACCTGCTTAGAAAGTCTCATGAAGTCTAGAGAGGATCCAGGGGCAACGAAAGAAAACAGGGAGTTGAGCTCAAAGCTATAGAGTCCACAGAAAAGTGTAACACAAACAGTGGGTACAAAGTGGCAGACCTGATGTTCATAATGTCATTGCCTGTTGAGGCCTGTGGCTCGAAAGTTCATTGTGTTGGGTTTGTTCATTTGTAGGGATTCATTTGGTTCCATCATGTCAAGATTTGTAGATCACTGTTAAGTCACTGGAAAACATTGAAATTAAACGAAATTGAAATTGGTTTAAAAAGTACACATACTGACTATATTATCTAGGTCCCATAAGTAATCTTTCATTGGAGTCAGGTAAAGCTCAGTGGTGCTGTGTGCTGTTGTTGTGCACAACCAGCAACCACACCTGGTCCAAACCAACTTTGTAGCCATGTAGAGGTAGAACCTTTTAATCGAAAACAGATAGTCAATTAAATTCTTTTTGAGAATTTAACATTTAGCGAATCCTTAAAATACAGAAACAGTGACTTTATATGAGACAGGGTAACTAGATAACTAGTTACTTGTTGCCCATGTTTTTTGTTGAGTCTAAATTGCTAGGGTAGTTGACAGATCTGTTCATTCTACTTGTTCAAGTTCTATATTTGTGCATTCGTTTTTGTCCAGGAAGTCCCATCTGGAATCAGCGAACTGATGGTGATGGAATGAGATGCTAACTGAGCGTAAGAGACTCAAAGCGCAACATAATATCACATGCTGCATGTATGTGTGTGTGTATGTGTGTGTGTGTGTGTGTGTGTGTTTGGTGTATGTAGGTGGGTGGAAGTATGTGTGAGTCAATGGAACCCTTACTACCTGCAATCTAATAACAGTTCAAAATACATAGCTAGATTTTGTTATCTCGGGTGGAACTACTCACCATAATAACACTACCCAGAGCATGTCTATAAAGCTGGTGCGTGTGAATATATGAGTATATGAGAATATATTATACCCACTTAACAATAAAGCAATGCATTTTAGTGCTAACAACTATTATTTAAACAGCGGTATTGTAAAGATTTTATTTCAAAGAATCTAATAATTTCCCTTTAGCTATTGGCTCTCCAGCCTTTATCTTAAACCAACCGCACAACAACTACAACACTCTTAAACACAATCATAAACCCTCTCTCACACACACACACACACACACACACACACACACACACACACAATGCTTTTATTATTGAAAATATTATATACATTAATAAATTACAGCACAAAGGTTTGGCCCACAATCCTGAAGATTTGTGCCATCCAACACTGAAATTCTGAAAGGTCCACAAGAAAAGGTATGTGCATGTGAGTGTTACAAGACATGGGATTTTGGCCTCACCTGACAGATATAGTTGTATAGCATCATATAAGCTGAAGATGCATCATAATGCTAGCCACTCATCACTCATAATAGCACAGGTGTGTCCTATAGGCAACAAACTGTCGATAGCCTTATGCTTGATGCGTGTGAGCTATGCCCAGAGCTACAGATATGGTTGAACCAAGCCTGTTAAAACCCTATGGTGCTGGACATTTTTGCTGCATCAGTAGTCTGATAGCCATTCGCTTAAAACAAAAGCAGCGCCCAGCGAAAGAGAACACCAGTCTGGGCTGTGTATACACAGCCAGGGAATACACCGGTAACCCCAAATGTTAAATCCCCCAAAAACCACACCTAAAACTCCACCACCGCTGCAATATACGTGTAAGAGACAGGGCGTCTGTCCTGTGAACGAGCTCGAAGTACCGCAGTCATCTTATACAGAGGCGCGCCACGCACTGCCCCGCGACAGATCCACTTCTTCATCCTAAAAACATCAGTCAGGCAATATGTGAAATTGCAAAGTTCCTTACCGAGTGCCTTATCTTTGCTCTCCATCTCCCGATAAGTAGAGGTTGGTCAGGGAGGAAGTTGAAAACGCTGCGTTGATAGTGTGATGCTTCTGGTTTGGCAAGATGTGGACCTTCTTTCTCCGACAGAAATCGAATCGCCTGCCGAGCTGTAATCAACAAGCGTGACCCGTCAGAACAGCTGTTTATCACACCCAGCTCGTAATTCAAAGTGATTTTCAGGGTAAGATTGGGGGCCTAGAGTGAGTCGTAGATTGTGCGAGGGTTCGAGTATTTTCAACCTTACGCTCGTGCATTACCTGTGTTCGCGCGCTGTTATCGGGAGCTGTCCTCTCGGCGTGGTGCTGCAGCTCGGGTTCCTATCAAATATAGAAGTGACGTCACGCTGGAGTTTAAGGTGACATGTTGAAAAGTGGGGAATCCATACTACTTTGATGAATAGGCCTCTTGCGAATTCTTCTGTGCATTTAATACAAAATTCAGCCTTTGGTTTATCTTAGTCTATCAGCCATCGGGGTTAAAGCTCAAAGGATTGCAGTATCTTCTTAGAATTGAAGAGAGAGGGATTATCCTATGATAAGAAAAATAATCTTGTTTTAAAATCATTTAATTTTAAAATTTAGCATAACAGAAACCATAAATTAACCTTGGGCTTAAAAGATTTTTTTTTTCATGTGAAAAATGTTGAAGTGCTGACAGATCTAGTTACACAGGGCCATGTCCGCTATCTAATAAGGTTCTGTTGTGTTCTGGTTCTGACACAATAATGTCATCAATGCAATGAGGAATAATAAATCTTTGACCTTGTCGTCCTTAAGAGAATGTTTTGCGTCTACACCCTTGCAGTTGACAACGTTTTTTGTTCCCTGTGAAGACTGCCCATGGAGAGAAAGGGTGGGGCAGGCACATGAGGGGCACAGTTGGATTCTGGGACGCAGGTGTACTGACAGGTGCTGAGCCAACAGGATGCAAAAATAGCCCGCCAGGAGAGAATAGTATAATAGAACTGTAGTTGCTGTACACAAGAAAAATGTATTACCGTGACCAGTTTGAGTTTTCTAGCCAGCACTTTAAAAAATGCAGTGGAATCAGAATTTAACAGGGCCAGCAAAGTGTCAGTGCCAGGGTCCAAATGCCATATTACTCTAATAGAATACTGTCTAACATGCATAACATACAGTACCTTATGAATCTGCATAACTAGATTCATTTTGGGAGCAGAGGCTACGTTAATGACAACAACAGTTAGGTGGTACATCATCAAGGGCACAAAAGTAGTGCACAGATTCCTTCTCTCTCTTAACTGCCAGCGCAAACATCTTTCGTAGCCCTTCTGTAAAAGAATAACAAAGTAGGTCCAGCAGCTCTTGAATAAATGACTGTCTAGCCTTCAAACGTCCACCTCAATGAATGCAAACATCCAAAGTTCCCAGCTTCCTAAGCACAATTAATTGTACAAATACGCTCACAGATTCTCCACAACAATAACTTTACAGAAAAGTCCAGACAATCATGTAGATCCTGTACCTTTTTATTCACCACCCACATTGACATTGTATGTTACATATCATTGATGTGTACTCACCACTGACTGCTACTTAATGTTAAGTGTCTTCAGTTTCATTTTGAACACCGGTTTAAATCAGTAATATATACATTTTTATTAGCATGGTTAGCTTGTTTATCATTTACACATTTCAAACATGTTGGTGTAATGTATTTCCTTCATCACCTCTTCTAATCTATTTGTATGTCAGGAACGACGTAGACCTGATATACCTATCATACACCTTTGAAAAACATTCCATATCTCTCACCAGTCATTGGTCTAAATTGATGGTAAGGCAGTGTGTTTTGTATCGAAAGTAGGGTCGGCGTTTTGGTCCATTCCGATTAGTCCCCGATGGGGTTGACTCAACCGAATTCTTCTGGCATTGGGACCATTCATGCTTACAGGGGCGTTGATCAATTTGTCTTCTGAAAAATCAGGTAGGATCTTCTGCTTTTCCCAGTGCTATATACACAGAAGCTACACAAAGGTCTAACTTCATAATCCTGTTGTGATTAACTTAAATTGCATAACTAACCATAACATATTTTTATAAAGTACAGCAGCAAATGTGAAAAATTAGACTCAACGTCAAATTCTTAAGACTTTCAAAACAAAGACAAACAAAGGACAAGGTCCTGAAGTTAGAACAAACAGTTAATAACATTTAACTGATAAGGGCTGTGTATGTCTGTGGCACTTGTCTGATGGTAGCTGTGTTAGACTAGTAGTGTGTGCGAGTTTGTGTTAGTGTGTGCATATAGAAGTGTTTTCACTAATTGCACTTGAGGATGAAGATATAGGTATCACGTTGCCGGTCATATTTCAGTTTTTGGCATATTCTGGATACGTATGAAATGAGCCACTACACATATAGGGCAAATTACTATACAGAAACTGAGGACGTAAAGTAAGAAATCACATGGTAAGGATATATTGAAATAACAGTTGTGACTTAAAGGAGAAAATAATACCAAAGATCTTTCTAAAGATATGCATAATTTCATTACTCACTTTATAAAACATATCCATAAAAAAACATCACATCTATACATTCTGTGCAAAATAAGACCAATGTTAAAACAACTTTCTCTGTCCCTCAGCTATTTTCTGTTAGTTCTAGTGTAATGAGTAGCTTCCCTAAAGCTAACACAAGCTAAAACACATTCTTTGTTCTTTTACCACCTATCAGTACCTTTGCTTAAAACATTAAGAAAGGGTAAAATAGAGATCCATAGTGAGGGAACTTAAATGGACAAACACAAATTAACAAGTACCGCACTTCACTCTGGTAATGGTAATGGTAGTGGTAGTGGAGTGATTTTTTTTCTTCTTCAAAGAGTCAAAGGATAAAAGAATGACAATTGGACAGGTGAATCAAACTGGCTCACTCAGAAGAATTTATCATCAATTCGAAAGTGTGGTCTAGTGACATCATCAGGGTTGATGAACACAGAGATGGACTTTCCTGGGTTCTCCGTCACCAGCTGCTGGAGCTTCTTGGCCAAGCGGTCGTCTGGCTGGTTCTCGCCACCTGCATCCGACTGTGGTGAGGGTAGGTTGGAGGCACTGCCTCGCCACTGAAGGTCGAGGGTCAGCCTGTTGGCAGTCTTGGCCTGTTCAATGGTGGTTCTCAGGTGCTCGGCCGGGTCAGAGCGAACAGAAGACAGTTTTCGAGCATGCAGCATTGCTGTCTCGTCAGACAAGTGCTCCAGCATGTTGCACTGAGGAATGAAGTAATTGGGGCACATCTTGTTGACCAGGCAGTGCTGCAGGTCGTCAATGAGGCCAAGTAGGAAGTGGGCAGAGAAGTCATCCTGGGACAAGTAGTTCGCAGGGAGTCGGTCACATGACCACAGCATCATGCTACGTAGATGGTAGGGGCTAATTGCCTTGGGCCGGGACAGAAGCTTGATTATGATGGCTTTGCAGGCCTGGTACGCTTGCATCAGACTGGCCGAAATGCACTTCTTCAGCTGTACTTCACTGCGCGCAAATGACAAGCGCCACTCGTTCTCCTTGCGGCCCTTTGAGGAGCAGGCAGGCACCAGGTAGAAGCCGCTGATCACCTCCTCCTCTGTGATTTTGCCATCCCAGAAGTGGTTCTCCATCAGCCAGCTCTGAGCGACCGCCGGCCAGCCTTTGAAGGACACCACAGGGACAATGTCGTACAGCATACGGCTACTGCCCACGCCCAAGATCACGGAGATGATGGTGCCGTTACGCTCCACTTTCTCCACCCGAGGCATGCCACGCTGGGGTTTCTTCTGGATCTCCACGAGCACCACACTAATGGACTCGTAAAACCAGTCTGCCACCAGTGTAGGCGAGAAGAAGTAGTTGGTGGCACCATTGATGTGGTCCACAACGGTGCAGCAGTCTTTCCACTTGTTGATGGTGACCTCGTCAAAAAGGCGCAAGCTGAGCCAGGAGTGGCACAGGGCCGAGTGACGCATGTCCAGCGTGACGGGCTGGTTGCGGTCGTGGAGCTTGAGTGCCGGCACCAGCAGGGTGAAGTCCATGTCATAGTCGGTGCCGCGGGCGTACACACTCAGTTCATCCAGGTCCATGTCCACAACACCCTCCCGAACCCCGCCCGACAACAGCAGGTACTCGTTGGCAACGGGGAGTTTTTGGTCCAGTTTCTGAACCATGCCTGTAGAGAAGAGGAATGTTTTGATTATACTTAATAACTATATTCCATTACTCCATAGTCTGAAGTACATTCCATGAAATCAAAGTACTGTCCACTAGTCAAACTGCCATGATGTCATGTGTGACACAACTGGGGAGGTACATTTCGAAAGATAGCCCTTCAGCTAAGGCCTCAAGCACAACTGGAACCACCATCAAAAAATAGCTGTTGGAAATTGGAAAATAATCATCACCACACATTCCTAAACCATACAGACTACTGCGATGTCATAGCACAATTCGACACTGACAGGCAGATTGGTCCCAATCTGTACAGTTCAAATTATACATGTAGAGAGGATGTGTATATCAAAACAATGCTAAAAATACTATTCAATGCATATCTAACTGCTCGGCATATTCATATCTTTTTAACCCAGATAAACAGGAATTTGGGAGGAACTCGTGGAAACTGGAAGAACTTTCACTTTTCATATCCTTTAAATTACATAAATCAGACTCTTGTGGGAGGAGTGTTAGCACTATTACTACTACTATTACTAACACCAAAAATCCCTAGCCTTAGAAGAACATACAACTTTGTATTCAGGTCTCTATTCCAAACAAACGAGCACACAGATATGACCCTCATTAGGTGAGTGGCTGGTACAGCCGGGCAACTATTGTAATCGTTAGTATTATTATTAGGTGGCCAGCTGGTACAGCCGGGCAACTATTGTAATTAGGTGGCCGGCTGGTACAGCCGGTCAACTATTGTAATCGTTAGTATTATTATTATTATTATTCCCCCAAATATCCTACTTCCCATGGTTAAAAATGCACAAAATGTGGGACAAATGTCCAGGTCCTCTCAAAACTACAACCCATGCCATGCCGTTTCATTGTTCCTGTTGGTGGCGCTATAGCAGCAGTTCAAAGTTCCAAGAGTTAAAAGAAATCATAAAAAATAGACCATTAGGCTTACAGCTCTGACAATTTCAGAACTTGTCCCATGCAGTGAGATAAAACTTCAATATGCGGCACCAATTACAAATTATGAAGTCCATCACTCAGTTTTTTTTCAAAAACTGGTGGTCTACTCAAAGTGTATAAGTCCAAAACTATAAATCCAAATCACATCAAAGTTTCAGGATATCATCGTCCGACTCTCAACATTAACTGTATTGAATATCTTGTTGATTTCTCAAAAACTGAGTAACTCACTGGTTCATTAAACAATCTACGTAAAAAAAATAACTAATTTTCTAACTCTAGAAAACCCTAACCCTAACCCTAATTTTCGGGTAGGATTTGACACTTTGACACTTGAACGGTTTGAAACAATTCCTTCAAGACAGTACAACCAAATTACACCAAAATCGCTGTACATCATCCTCAGATGGTCTACTTTCAAAACAAAACCAAGCTTGTTGATACATTATACATTAGTGCATAAAAATGTATTACTGTAAACAGAACTGTACATTTCAATTTTTAACTGCTTCAATATTGGACCAATTTATATCATACTTCTATACAATATTTGTATTATGATTCACATCACGATTTAAAGTTTAAAAAAATGTACCTTGAAAACTGCCTTTTTTATAAATAGCCAAGTTTAGTCGTTTATTGGTTGGATTTGAACTAACTCCTCTGAAACCAAAAAACCAAATTAACTAAAAATCGCTGTATATCATCCTCAGATGGTCTATTTTACACACCAAACCAAGCTTGGCGATACAGTCATAATTGAGCTCACACTGCACCCAAATGCATTTCTCTAAGTTATTAAGTAGTAGTAGCAAGTATTAGCACGTTAACGCATATTTCTTTTAACGCGTTAACGCAATTTGTTTTAACGCCACTAGTAGTTTCTTTTTCCCCACATAGCAGTGGACACAGTGTCGGATCCGCCCTCATGTGGCAGTGGGCGGGAATCTTCTTGCAACCGTGACTGAGAGCGTCATATTGAGTAACCTCCTTCAAACATTGTCACACTCTATCATTGCCATTACCAAAAGACGCAGAGCAATGTGGCAAGCTGATACAATGCGACTTTTGTTGTTTGAGATTCCAACAGTAGTGATGTTACTGTGTAAATCTGTAGCCTTTAATAACGATTATGGGAAAAGGTGTCAAATCGACATTGCAAAGCAGATATTTGTCAAAGAGAGGTTTATATGTTCTTGGATTTGTTCATAGCTGGATTACAAAATTTATTTTGAAGCTGAGGGTCACAACCGCGCAAGGCAGACATCTTTGTACTTGAAGAAACATGACGTACTGCGTCTTGTTTGCTGGTGTGACAGTAAATAAATAGGTGAACAAAGATGGGTCTCTGTTGAACTTACCCAAGCCACTGATGCTGTTCAGTTTTATTATTGGATCTACTCGTTGAAGTCAGTTTATGTGAACTGTTTGAGGCCTTAGAACAAAATGATAAAAAAAACTCCTAAAACCCAGTACTACAACAGTCTAATTTTGCTATCTAGATTACTGAAGGTTTTGTAGGTTGGTGGGTGTGCAACCTCCTCCATTTGCTGAGAGTTCTATGACCATTCCTACCGGATTTGTCCTTTTTTCTCTTTCTTTCTTTCTTTCTTTCTTTCTTTCTTTCTTTCTTTCTGTATTTCTTTTGTTTTCTGCAATTTTTCATTCTTTTCTTTTTTGTTTTCCTTAATGTTCTTTTTTTCCTGTAATAATTTTTCATAGCTGGCTATCGCTATCACTGCTTGCAGTTATATTTAAATTAGTTGTTGCTGCCGTAGTCCTATATGCTCTAGTCTAGAGAGAGACTCACGTCTAGGCCTAAACCCTAAAAATATGAAAATAAATCAAACGAAATTATCGCCAAAGTCAGGGGTCGATTTATACACAAGGTCGACTTGTAGGCCTACATGGGCAAATACGGTACTTATGTTTGCGGTTATTCCAATTTAAAACTAAATATTTCAACAGCCTTAAGGCTACTCCAACATTGCACAAATGATATACAGCAGTAATTTGAAATATTGAATTGATTTCTACTTTTAATTGATCCAATCTCACATTCTAGCCCATGGGTATCATGTCCATCCTTGAAGAGGAGTGCATGTTCCCTAAGGCCAGTGATGCAACTTTCAAAGCTAAGCTCTATGACAACCACCTGGGAAAGACCCCCAACTTCCAGAAGCCCAG
>JAVQIZ010183853.1:0-18525 GCA_036023535.2 Galaxias brevipinnis
CTCACACACACAGAGAAACACACACCCTCGCCCCTCTCACACACACAGAGAAACACACACCCTCGCCCCTCTCACACACACAGAGAAACACACACCCTCGCCTCTCTCTCACACACACACACACACACACACACACACAGAGACACACACACCCTCGCCCCTCTCACAAATACACACAGAGAAACACACACCCACACACACCCACACACACACACACACACAGAACACAGAGAAATACACATCTTCTCCCCTCACACACACACACAGAGAGAGAAACACGCTCTCGCCCCACACACACACACAGAGAAACACGCCCTCGCCCCTCACACACGCCCACACTAAAACATGCCCTCGCTCAAACCTAGAGAGAAACATACTCACTCACACTCACACACACACACGCCCTCGCCCCTCACACACACTCACACTAAAACACGCCCTCGCCCCTCACACACACAGCAAAACACGCCCCCCTCACACACAGAAAAACACACACCCTCGCCCCTCACACATAGAGCAAAACATGCAGTCGCCCCTCTCACACACATCCAAACACACACACACACAGCGAAACACGCCCCCCCAACACGAAATGCCCTCGCCCTCACACTCACACACACACACACACACACAAAGTGAGACATGCCCTTGCCCCTGACACACACAGAGCGAAAGGCGCCCTTGTTTCTGAGGGCTGTTGCTAGGAGGAAGCTAGGGAAATGTCAACGGCTGAGTGTGTTTGTGCGTTTGTCCTTCTCTGTGTGTGTGTGTGTGTGTGTGTGTCACTAATTACGCCTCACATCCATTGATTAGGAGCGCCATGAGGAGGGGACCGGAAAGACAAAGTAGATGTTTACAATAGACTGCCCACTATCAGCAAGATCTGAGACATTACACACGTACACATATATAGACACACCAAAAGCAGGCCATTCCACTATGGGATGACAGGCTCACAGTATTGACTCGTTAAGTATCATACGTAGGAACAATAGGAACTATTTGCTCTATTCAACGTAGACATTGAATCCAACTGGGTCTAAGAAAGAGGAATAACTCGATATACTCAGATGTAATAATATTATGATATACATTATACCTTCCAGTTGTATTCCAGAGAAGCACCATTTCTGAGCAGATATGCCTTTTAGAAAAGGATTAGAAAGAGTTTAAGGAGACAGGGGTTGAAGAGAGGCCGAGAGCCACTTAATGTCGAATCACAATGTTACTGCCATGTTGCCGGGGGACACAGGCGGCACTTTAATTGGCCGGTGCAAGATTCCAACACTTTGCTCCTCGAGAGAGCGAGAGGAGAGAAAAAGTTCACAAAGTCGCACGCACGGTTGGTGCTTGCTAGTGTTGCCCTGTAGGTTGGCTTGGCACAACAACCCTTACATACAACTCACAGAAGTGACCAATTCACTAGCCGAACACCTACATTCACCAAAAGCACTATTACCGTAGTTTGCCAGTCAAAACGGGTGGGCCTATTCAAATGTCATTCAAAGAGAGTCCCACTAACAACAACTTGCATGTCCGTAACAGCTTCATCTCCAACCAACAGCTAAACTCCAGAACAAAAATGTAGAAAACAAAAAACATAACAAAAATGATCAACAAGTGCTTGATGCTACGCTCATTATTACTCTTATTAACAACAGAAGTTCAAGTGCAAGCCAAACTAGACCACAGACCAATGCTGCACCAGAAACCGAGCTCAGCCCTTACCTGTGCAACAGGCCACTATGGTCTCCACATTTCCCCATCTGCCCTGAGTCTTACACTCACTAGCTGACTAATCGGACCCACACCGGGCTAATAGTGCCGGTTTCAGCACTACACATGAGGGACTTTGGCTGGTCGGGCATACGGCACAAAGCACAAAGCCATTCCCCTCCCATGCCTCTTACATAAGAGACCAGATGACATCCACACAAGCTGGGGGGGATTAAAGACTGAGAAGGAAAGAGAGGGGGAAGAGAGAGCGAGAGAGAGAGAGAGAGAGAGAGAGAGAGGGAACGCAACAGAGAGAGCAAAAAAAGGAGAGAGCAGAGGGAAAGGGGTGATCTACAGGAAGTCAACAAATACGCTAGTCCAACAGGCAAGCTAAGGAGAGCATAACACATCTACTCAATCCCTTACTCTCCTTTTCTTTTCCCCTGTCATGCACCCCAATACACACAAAGCAGGGATGATAGCCGGCAGACATCACTGAATGTTAGCGCCACAGATATATCTTTGAAAAGTCCCTCACACACAAGGCCTGTACATTATAAACTGACCATGCTGACAAGGGCCCGAATGACACTGATAAGATGCGGGAACTAGTGATTAAGGCTGCAGGCCGTACCTCACTCCCATCATAAACACAGAGGACTTTGGAAGCAAAGTTACCCAAGCTGAGGCCTAAAACTTACTACCCTCCATGTGCACAAAAACCATAGGAATGAACTAGTGGACATGTGTGGGGGGAAATACCAGCAACCTAGGCGTGTGATTTCATTAAATATTGTCTAGCTTATTTTTTTTTTACTGCATGCTATTATAAATCACGAAACCACCTGTAAACTTTCAGAGTAGTTGGTCACTGCTATGTACCACATTCATTTCATATGTCATTTTCTGTCCTGTAGCAAGCAGCCAGTACTGTATGCATTCCCCTAATATTCCATAGCCGGTTCTTGTCCCCGTACAAAACCGATCTGTATTACAGGTTAGTTAAGAAGCATTTTGATGATTAAAAAAGACATGGGTGATGTAGATTTAAGAACTAATAACGTTGACTAGAGACAAAAACATAACCAAGGAACTTCACAATAAACAGGTAGCCTTTTGCAAAAATCATCATAAAGTTCAATTAACTACAACTTCGTAACGTTTTTACATATTACATCTGCAATGTAATGAAATAATGCTTTACCACTACTGACATCGACATGTGCTAGCGCTTCTGACTATAGGTTAATTCAAAGCAACCAATCATAAGCTATAAAATAACAAAGAGAACTGTACAAAGCTGGCTAACTACTTTCGTTGGAAGTGTTTATGTTGCTTCTTGCTAACTAAATAAAACTAAGCCAATTGACTAGGGTAACTGCCAATTTATAGCCCCTCGCACAAATCAATGGCTAGAGCATGCTAGTTTAGCTACGTTGGATTATCTAGAAGGGCCTAGTACTGGCTGGTAGCCTGCTAAAAGCCGCTTGAAACTTGACAAATACGCGATAAAACCGAGCTATCTTGGTTAGCAATTTAGCCACCTAAGCTGACCAGACTGAGTGCTAGCACTGCAAAACGATTTTTATCAACAAGACGGTAAAACACCCCTATTTGTGTACGGATAAGTAGTAGTCTATCTGATTATTGTAAGTAGTGCACAAAAGCATACGCACTGAAGACCAAAGCAAAAGCGTTATATAAAAAAATTGTAATTTCTCAAGCTAGCTATGAGCTAGGTAGCAAGCTAATGTTAGCCAGAGCGAGTTGGCTAGCTAACGTAAACTAGCTCACCAAGTCGTTAGCTGAAAGCAAGCTAACCTGGCTAGCAAGAGGACTGGAAAACAACTTGTACACAACACTGACTTTTTTCAAACTAAACAGCGTGCAAGAAACAGTTAACGTTAAACATAACATTATAGATTTCTTCGCAATATACCTTTTTTTAAAGCTTGGTAGTTCACTCATCATGCGAAATCCAGCGGAACCGCTATTGTTGCTATTACTATTATTGCTAACGCTCACTGCACTGCCTGTGCTGTGGGACTGAACAGACACACACTGTCCCGAGCTTGACAAGCTGTGTTGTAGCCCATCGGCATCGGACGCGCTATGGCAGAGATACTTTACCTTGATCCTCTATGGTTCGGAACAAAGACGGTGGCAATGAGTTATCCTATGTTGGAAAAAAATTAACACGGCTGCTTCCAGTTCTTTGCAAATACAGTCTTTCTTGGCAGCAACTAAACAGCAAGAAAAATATATATCCTGGCCTTTTTAGATAGCCAAACCCACGAGTACCTTTTTACCTTCTACCGAAATAATCCTCCGACTCCCATCAATAACAAAGCACGGATGTATAAACTGATTTGGATAGGTCTATTACATTCCTTTGTGGCTAGATTATTAGTTTGATACTCCCAAAATACTCTGTTTGTTAGTTTTTTAATTAGAGTTTAATTTCGGGCTATTAATTTTTACCCTATTGTCAATATTACTGGGCTGAGATCATGGCACACATAACACAGATGCACTCAACAGTGCTACCAGTTTTTGATCTACAGACGACTGTGATTGGTAGTTGTAAGGGACTGGCTCCATGGGGTTGGACGTTCAGGAAAGTCTGTCACCAACGGGCGAAATGAGGCGCTCCTAGAGATGAATAAATAGGCTAGGTTGAAGAGCACGGGACAAGAAAAGAGATTGGGCAGAAACGAGGTGGGATCCTCCCCGTATGGAATGAGGCTAAACCCGTCCAAGGCCCAACCCTGTTTTTGCGGTTTATATTCACTTTTTATGTGAATGACATGTTTACTTGACCTTTCTAGTTGTTATCAATGGGTGTGTGTAGCATAATCACATTTTAGGTTAAAAAAATTTTTTATTTAAAAAAACTGTTGGATTTGTTTACCTATATTTTCAGCAAGTATCACTGGGCAAGAGTCAATGATTACCAGAATAAATAACATTAAAACTACCATAGTATACAAAGTATCTATATATAAAGCCTCATACAATTTTTTAGATATGTATGGTAAAATGTTCCTGGTTACTACTTTGAAATTAACTGTGAATATTAAAATTCTATTAAATAGAATTTTTGTGGAATATTTAAAATCACTGTTAATTTTAATGTAGTGAACAGGAACATTTAACCATCTCCATAAATATGTTGTACAGATATTTTTATGAAAAATAAATGTTTTAGGTCAATATAGCCTGCACCGAGCCTTCATTATGATCTGAATACATTCTTGCAGGCAATAACATGTCAAAGCTTGTATTCCAAGTGCATGAGAATGCACAGTATGGTTTCAAAACCAAGAGAGCTAAATATACATGAATGCACGAGGGTGTGTACACACAGATGGAAAATGTAAATCAATCTGCAATTGAAATTAAGTAAAAGGGAAAGAAAAGGGGTAGAAGTAATGAAATATGTAATAAGCAGACAGGTTATAAAAAAGGGCTTAATAAAATTAACTCTTACTGTATTAAAAGCAGTCTTCTCAGAAGACAGACATACATATCCATACATATATACAAACATGAGAAGCTTACTTGCACTTTCCAGTCGTGTTATTCCACTCTCTGCCATTTGAGAGCAATGACAGTCTATGGTATGAAGAAGCCGTGTTTACGAACCTGGCG
Organism: Galaxias brevipinnis; assembly: GCA_036023535.2. Lineage (NCBI taxonomy): Eukaryota > Metazoa > Chordata > Actinopteri > Galaxiiformes > Galaxiidae > Galaxias > Galaxias brevipinnis. The sequence goes on from JAVQIZ010183853.1 coordinate 5,368, forward strand.
ACCTTGAAATATGAGACCGAAATAACAGGCATATGGCAGAATACATCAGTTTTAAATATGCAGACTACTTTTTAAGTAAAAAATTTAAAACTAGGAAAAATCATAAAGTTGGGCCTACTGGTATTATTTTTCATTTTAAATGTAAATGATAGATCGTTAACCATTTTATGGACACATTTCATGAAATAACAAATTGATTCTGTATTTGTGTAAAATATTTCAATAAATTATAGCCATAACAAATTCACGCAAATGTGTTTTTTTCTTTCCCTGAATAAGTCAGTATAGAAGCATGCCATTTCATAATAATCATCACTTTTCAATTGACTTAAGCTCTGATCACTTAGTTAAGAAAGTATTTTGTGTTTGCCTTGTAATCTTCTTAACCGTGTCACACTAAAATGTGAACAAAAGAAGTAAGATGGAGATTTGACATCAACAACATACATTTGAATCAGAAACATTTTTTGTCCCTCTGAAATCCATGCTTTTTATGTGGTCTTGATTTGTGTTTTAACGCTGAGCTGCTTTTCAGTGTGTCCCTCTTCCCTGATGTGAGCTCTTCAGCCCCTGGTTTCCAGAGCAGCAGCTGGGCATCTTCCCCACCAGTGAGCATGGCGCCCCCTGCAGGGTCCCACAGGAAACAGCGCACCATGGAAGAGTGGCCTCCGTGGAGTGACTTCAGCAGACGCAGGCCATTCGCGTCGCACTCTAGCAGATGGAGGTCGCCGTTGCTCTTCCCCCCCACCACCAGGAGGTGTTGCGACTCTTCCAACCACATCCCCCCGACCAGGTAATCCACGGAGCCCCCGTCAGCCAGAGGGGTCAGAGTTCGTGCATCGGGACTGCTAAAGATAGTGAGCGGCTCTTCCGTGTCGAGCTGGCCCAAGTCCCAAAGGTGCAGCCCCTCGTCGTGGCTGAGACACAGCAGCTGGTTGGTGTCGCGGCCCGCCCAGCACACAGAACTGGTGGAGGAGCCGCTGTTACACGTGGCCAGCAGGGCCTCGTCCTCAGGACCCAGGCTGAGGTCAAACACGTTCACCAGGCCATCCGTGGACCCAGACGCAAGCCTGTCCCTGTCACGCGGGTGGAAGCGCACCTCTGTGACGTCATCGCTGTGCGACTCAGAGTACACCCCGAGGACTCTACCTCCGTCCACGTTAGCCATGCGCGCGTCCCAGAACACCAAGAAGCTGTCGTCCTCGTCCACCTTCTCGGTGCCCGCGCATAAAACCACGTCAACGGCGTTCACGTCGAAGCTACAGAAGTGGTGGGAGGGGTCGCTTTTAAACACCTGAGAGGCTGTGGAACCAGGACAACGGACATCCCACATCCTCAGCGTCCCGTCAACAGAACCAGAATAGAGCTGGTCAAATGAGGTGTGAGCGAAGCTGACTCCACAGAGCGGACCAGTGTGGCCCCTGTACTCGCCCAGCAGTTTGAGGCTGTCCTTATCGTGGAGGTGAATGGTCTGGTCGGAGCAGCTGACTGCCAGGAGGCCAGATTGTGTTGGACTGGAGGCAGGCTGGAGCGACAGGTTTAGCAGGTACGTGGGCTCCTCTGGGAGGGCACGCCGAGCTATGGACAGCGCCTTGAACATGTCTTCCACACTATTCATGGCAACGAGTGCAGTGCCTACTGGTTGGAATTTGAAAAACAATTCATAGAATTTTAATTGAGTGGATATTACATAATGTATGTGAGCCCAGATAGTTTATAGCTTCAGCAAGTTTAGTAATTAAACTATAAGCAAGTTTAGTAATTAAACTATAAATAAAACTACAAGCCAAATCTAAGGTATAGCATAGATAATCACTGCCGGTGAATATCACAGGCTATCAACAGGCTAGAACAAAACGCTGTCAATTCGAAGACTCGCAAATAGCACACGAAATTAGTAAATTTCTAAATAAAATAACTACAGCGAATGAATGTTCCCGAACCCATCAAAGCTAGCTTACACACAGGCTATCAGTGGGACAGTTTGAAAGCCTACTAAGCCAAATAAGTACTACTAATCGTTTAAAAACCTAAATATTAGTAATAAGTATTACTGATCTTACCCGACCACCTTTAGTAAAGCACGTCAGGACAGTGTTGCTACAGTCTTTGGCGTCCGTATAAAAAAATATACGTGATTAGTTCCCCCTACTATGGTAAAAAAACATTCGTTAACTGTAGCTAGCATTTAGAGCCTTTTCTTAATACAAATTATATAGTCTACTTTTGTTTTTGTTTAAAATTTCGTATATATTAATTTTATTCTATTTACATTATTTTAGGAAAACTGCACTGAACATTTATTTTCCACCAGGTGGGAGTATATCACAAACTATAGGTCTTGGTCTTGTCAAACAGATATTCTGTTTAGAGTTGAGTCATGATTCTAAATTCTGTTGTTCTCCTGGATGTTTTGTCCGATTGTTCTACTTCTATGAAAAGGTTAAGAGTTAAACAATGTAGATACAGTAGGCTACCAAGTTCCCATACTGTCCTCCTCTGTTTCCTACAGTAGTGCCAAACATTAAGTGCTACATAATTCCCTTGTTCACTGAAGTTTGTGTTAAATGCTGCTAACATATCAGAAATATGTTTTTGTTTATTATTCAGGCCACCAATAAAAACAAACACATAGAAAATCATGAGATATGTGTATTAGGATATTGATGAAACTAGGACCAAAAAAGTGCATAGAAATAACACTATTTCAGAAAGGCAAGAAAATACTCCCCAATAATGAGCAAAGGAATATATGTCTAGAGCACAAAATCGCATTTGAAGCTTTTTCACTATTCCACCCATTTCCTGGTACTAGCAAGCAGCTTTGGTATTAAATGGAAACTGTGTTGCCTATTTGCCTCAGATTGTGAGAAACGCAAAACATGCCACCGGATTATGCACATGAACTTCACAGAGGACAGCCAGAGGACAAACACGTAAATTTAAAAGAGAGTATTGTATCCAAAATAAAACATTACCAAGAACCTCAATATAATAAACAGCTGTTGGTACAAAAAACAAGGATAAAACCAAAAATAGATGGAAAAAATGAATGAACAAAATTATTATCTAAAACTGACTGAAGGGAGCAACACGTTTGATTTATTTTGATTAATTTATTTCAGTTAATTCACAAAAACAATCTGATCAGCACAGATCCTCATTTCATTGTCATAGATAAACCCAACAATATAAATCTGTAGATATATAGAAAATAAATGTGATAACTGCAATGAAAGGTATTACACTGACATCTAATCAAACCTAGATCTTTAACTCACTGTTTGTGAACCGAACGCAGATCCTTTATGGTGACAAAACCAGAAACGTTGTAGATGCACATAAACATTTCTAATCTTACATACAATTGTAAATCACTAAATTATTTATTTGGTCTCTGAAAAAGACTGATCGCAAATACTCATTACACATGTAAGATTTTGTCATGCAAATAATTCACGTAGCCTAAGCAATGAAACAAATGAAAGATGTAAAAAATCAAACATTTCCAACTCAGGTTGGCAGCAAAAGTTTAAGTTACTCAACTCAAGGTTTTCCATCGTGAGCATACTAGTAATAACAGGAAAACGAATAAGTACTTGCAAGTGCAAAGGCTAAACAGAATGTTTATTCTTTTTTGTTTGTTTGTTTGTTTGTTTTAAACTAATTATTTAGAAACAGGTTAAACCGATCCACAGATGCATGCTTTATAAGACTTTCAAAAAGGTCACAAAAAAACTAGTTTAGCTATCAGATCCTCCATCCTCCATCCTGAAAGGTAAAGGCACTAGGGTGTCAAGAGCACAGTTTAGCTAACAACAGCTCAAGTTAAACAACTTAACCGTTTTTATTTGGTCAAAATGGAATAGAAAACATCATCCCACCCTTTATTTAAGAAGTCCTCATTTAGATTTCCTTTACATGACAAATGCACAAAACACAAATTTACCACAGACAGAAAAACATACTTACCATTAACTTCATGTTCAATTCTGTGCGAACCATTGACATAAATAAAGTTCTAGTTTATTTGCTATTTTATGTATAGCTTAACATTATCTAATCTCTAGGAATCATGGGAAGAAGCACTTGTGTAATCCTACAGGTAGACCCTACTTTTGTGAAATCTTTTTGTCAAAATCAAATTTTCTGTGGAGGAAATTTCCAAAGTGCAGGAAAGATTACAGTATAATTGACTCAACCATGCTAAAGCCAAAATATAAAGTAAATATAAATTTTAAAAATCTGGATCAGGAAGTTTGGTTTTCTCTGCCTCATCAGTCGCCATTTCTTATCTGCTGTCCTTCCAAGATAAAAAAAACAAAAAAGGTATAGTGCGAAATAAACAAAAGGCTCAGAATACTTGGGTGAGCCGTGCCCTTGCCCTTGCTTCCGTGCAATCACATGGCATGTATTCTGCGAATGTTCCCATTCATAGTACATCAAAAACAAACAAAAAAAATCCTTTGACGGAAAGGACACTTTTCAAAAAACACTAACAAAGAAAAGCCAACAGACCCTGGGAGATAAGGACAAGGCCACAGGATGTGATGTAAGGTAATCTCAAGACAATTTACCTGTTACCTGTTTCAGGCAAGCTACTTCAGAAACGCAGTGACCCATTGTTTAATGCCACGTTGAGTCTGTCCCCAAATCAATATATATATATATATATATAATGCCATGCTTTGGCCTTCGTGGTTCAAACCCCTTATCTATACATTGTCTCAGATCTCCAGCGTTCAGTGAGCTTACGGTTGCTAAAACGTCTGGAAAAGAGTAAAAAAAAAAAGAGACCAACTATGCGTGATTACATGTCAATCTCATTGCGGTCTAGTCATGTCAGTGCCACAAACGTCAGTTGATAAGAAAATACGTTTTTTTTTTTCTTCTTCTACTTCTTTTTCTGTCTCTCTCTCTCTTTCTGTCCTGACTTTTAGGTTTCTCAGTGAGCTTCCTACTCTTGCACACATTGGGGAAACAGTGCATTCTGCAAACAGTGCATTTCTATTCTGACAGTACCTTATAAAATCCACTCAAGTAGTGCACAGCTAAGCAACAATAGCTTTCTAATAAAACTGATGTCTCTATCAGGTCTCTATCAGGAAAAGTTAAGAAACACTATGTAAGATTTTTTGCAAAAACAATATCCCAATTTTTCAATGGTAAATCAAGATCAACCAGTATTTCACCCAGCTACTGTAAGTTACTTTTCCCTCCTGGATAATCTTTAGGATAAGCAAGGTCTTTCAAAATGCATTGTTGCAAATGTTTCAACAATGAACTGCTGACATATATTGGTTTTAACTTACTAACTTCATTATGCTCCTAATAAGTTAGGATCCTATATCTTCTTGTAAAGTAATATACTACATTTGCGATACACATCAAGACAAACAAGTCCCTTAATTATGCTGGTAGAGTAAGATGTCATAGCTCGTTATAAAGACACTTCCATTTTACATATACATTTAGATCAATGCAACGCATATTATGATGTGCTTCTTTTCGTGTACTTTGATAACGGGCAGAGTCAGAAATTTGCTTGATACTATCTGAAGTTCTTGCTAATTGCCTTTTTACCGTTCTTAACCTCATGGCTCAGTCAGCGTCCTAAGGCTGGTCTGTCTATTAATTTCGTTCCTAATGTTTTGAAGTGGTTCTCATACTCAAACATGTGCCACTTTATCAACAAACAAGGCACAAAAACAGAACCAACTATGAACACCAGACTGAAAGAACTGCTTTTAAAACAACAAAAATAGAATTATGATTCTAGTCTATAACTTACATTAGCCACATTTAGACAAACTACAAGCCTTTCTTTCCTTGCCACTTCTTATTTTTATGAGCAGAGTTAGGAAGAAGCTCGAATAACAGCTGCAAGAAAGGACGAAAAGGTTCCAGTTTATTTTATGAAACAAAAGAAGTGGGGGGGAAAGAAAATAAATGAAGTTGCATAAGAGAGATGGAGGGAGAAAGAGAGGAGGAAAAGAGAGGAGGAAAAGAGAGGAGGAACAGAGAGGAGGAGCAGAAGCCTTTCAAACCAAACCACCTGGAAGATAAGCCTACTCCAGGGTTTGGAATGTGAGGACCTTGCCGTGTCCCGTTTGGTTAAATGACAAGGTCGTGTTCCCCACTTGAAACAAGCTGCAACTGCTGGCCACTGATATACAATACAATCCCTCCCTTTTCATTTTGGTTACTTGCATCCCCCTCTTCTTCACTACTTCCCACCTTGTCGGTCTCTCCTTTCGTAAAAACAGTTTGGAGTTCAGCTGTGTGTATCCGTCCACTTCGACCTGTGCTGTTTGCTATTCCCAGATGCTTTCTCCACACTGTGCTCAGTCCACAGGAAGTCAGTGTGTGGGGTCAAGGGCATCTCATTATCAACAGGAAGCGCCTGTGTTTCACACGGAGATAGGTCTACTCGTCGTCACCAATGACAACCTATAGGGACTGTATACTATATATGTGTAGACGACAGATTCTCTTACAAACTCTCTCTCTACATAACCTCCCCCAGTTAGTAGTTTAGACACTTTCCCATCTTAGTATGTGCCTAGTCGGGTCTTTCTGCCCCTCACCACCAGATGGCCAACACATAATTTCACACAAAATAATATCTCGTCAATAAATCAAAACAAACTAGTCCAAAGAAAGGATGCAGCAATGGCTACAAAAAGCCCTGTAGAAAGAAATTTTAACCAAAATACTGTCACTATCTGGGGGATAAAATCAGTAAAACGTCTCTGAGATTAACATTTGGGAGAATAGAAACCAAAACTTCAGTGAAGAAAAAAAACAAAAAAACGAATGACCGTTTCTGTATTTATCCATAAACTACAACTCCCATGGCCAATTGTTTCCTATATATTAAACAGGTCATCTAAATCTCATTGACAGGCCTCGTGAAAGATTTAGTGATACTCAGAAATAGACACGAGACATAGTAGGTCATCGTTCATAGGAATCCATCACATTCAGTCTCTCTAATCTCTAGTGGAAAGCAGGGGTGCTGTGTTGGAAGCGACAGGTTGCGTGTGGGCAGCAGATAAGATAGGGGGTGTTGGATGGACACAACCAGGCTACGCCAGGCGGGTGGGGAAAAAGGAGCATGTCCTTAAAGGCGACAGGGCCCAGACCGTTGACCCCTCTCCTCAGGACAGCCCTAGCAGGACAAAGACCTGGGGCACGAGGTAGAGGGTCATGAAGCCCACGGTCCCGTAGACCACGTAGCGGTACGGCAGCTCCACCTCCATGTTCTGACGGGCCTTCCTCACGTCGTCCCCGGGGATCCCCGACAGGCGGCACGCCAGAGGGATGACCAGCGCCTTCATCACGCTCCGAGTGGCCAACAAAACCAGCACGCCCAGGACGAAGCGCACCAGGGCCCAGGTGGCCAGGCCCACGCCCAGGGTCGGCATGGTAAGAGGCAGGGCAGATGCCAGGTGGTCGGGGTTCACCCCCTGCATGTAGTTGGCGTGGGAGGCCAGGGCCACGCCCGCGCCGGTGCCCAGCACCTGGGCCGTGTCACCCCGCGACGTGCTCCACGTGTCCAGGGTGAAGGAGAAGAGGGCCAGAGCCAAGTGGGAGGAGATGATGATCAGGGGCGCATAGCGGCAGGTCTGGTTGAAGCTGTCAATCTGGTCCAGCAAGGGGAGGATGACGAGGAGGATCAGCAGGCTGAAGAGGAAACCTGCTATGACGTCCTGTTGGAGAGACATGACAGTGGTGAGTTAGACATTTAATCTGCAGAACATTTCAGGCTGAAGAGGAAATGTGCTGTGATGTCCTGTAGGGGGACGAAGAGCAGCAGTGAGTAAGACATCTCACCGTTGCTACAGTTACAGCTACATGTGACTCTCAAGGAAGAAGGACTTTTGTGGCTGATTAAAAAAAAAAAAAAGTCATTGCAATAATTTATTTATTTTTGTTTGTTTTAACTCTCAACCATTCCTATCTAAATAGGTTTTAACATACGGAGGAAAATATATATATTTTTTAAATGTATTCATTCAAAAACACCCAAAACAACTGTCAAACATTCACACACTGTACTATAAAGCAAAGATTTCCATGATGAGGCTTTCTGGCTTCTCGACCATCAGGAAAGCACACTTCCTACTATAAAAAGCATGCTCTTCTTTTTATTTCATCTGATTCATCATATTTCACAACAGTCCTTCTGTTCTGCTGAGTCCTGGGGGTTTTCCACCTCCAGAGCTGTGTCCCAACAGATCAGGAGGATTTGGAGAAAACAGACAAGAAACTAAACTTTGCTTAGGAGACAAGATTCAGGGCCTGGGTCGGACAGGGTCGTTAAGATTTGTCTTCAGGAGACCTTTGAAACACCTCCGACAGTTGCTTCTGTTCAACTTCTTAGTGAGGCCATTGTAGAATGTTAGGGTTTCTTTGAGGAAACGGGGAATAGGTTCAACACAAAGATTTAATGGCTACAAGGGTTCATAAAACATGGATTTATTTTAAGTTTCATTTTCTAAAATATGATTATGAAACTTTCATCGCCCAATATTTTTCATGATTTAATTTAACTGCCTCCTAAACAGGACACTGCTGCAAAAAAGGCTTTGTCTCAGTCAGTCAACTCTGTATAAATAAATACAATAATAACAATACTTATGTTTCCTTACAAAATATAAGATCGAGATGCAAAAGAGATGTAGTGAACCAAGTAGACTAGGTTGGACATTGTTGATTAAGCAGAACAAAGACAGCGTCGATCTTAAATATTGTATCCAAAGCGTTCTCGGTATGGCTGCCACCAGATCTCTGGTAAGTAATCATATACAGGGTTTACTATAGGACTGGTTAATCCAATGCACAGTAGCACTATCCACTTATCCTCGTGCAACTATATTCTGCAAAAACACAACCAAGAAAATGGACACAAGTCAATGTTTTACTTTTGTTCAACTTTCGTAGGGTAGTCTATCCTCAACATGTAAGTTGTAAATCAAATCAAAACGGTGTGTGTGTGTGTGTGTGTGTGTGTGTGTTTATAGTACCATTAGTACTGCTAGTTCCCTCCCTCAGATCCATTCAGCTTTGATCACTGTCCAAGTGTCCGTCAGTCATTAACCAGACCCACGCGAGGCTCAGAGACATTATAGAGGTTGTGCAGCAGGAACACGTGTTGTCACGACGACGCAGCCAAACGGCTGAACAGCTGACGGGGGCCTAGTGTTTCCCAACACTGCTGCTGCTGCTGCTGCTGCTATCTACCTCTGGGAATTTTAGAGCCCCTATCTCCACAGTCCAACAGACAAGCCATCAGGGCAAAAGGGTGAAAGAGTGAACTGGAGTAACGGCCTTGACATTAGTAAGCGCAGCCTCTCAGCGAGTGACAGTCGACTAAGAAGTGTCAGTAATAGTCTGTAGAAAGGGCTATCATGCATGTATGTAGCTTCTTAGATTGACACGGTCTCCAGGTTTGAATCTATTCTTTTTGTCATCTGACTCGCTCGCTAAGAGCCTACAGTTAGTGAGGTCACCGGGAACATTACTACAGTTCTCTCTTTCACCCTTTTGCCCTGATGGTCTGTCTATCTTATTTTTAGCCTTAATTAAACTGTTAAAATCAAACAACTGGACCTAGCCTAATCCCCAGCTGTAATAGCAGTCCCATCTAAAGTAGCTTTGGGTTTAAAACTAAGAACCTGATCACGAGATCTTCCAACTGACACAATCCCACAGGGTCTTACCCAGAATGCTTCACTCTCGGGTCAATTTGAATAGATAATTGTTTTTCTCGTTTCTCCGGCACTCTAAAACCTCTCTCCTGTGATACGAGTCCAAAGGTTTAGACTCGTATGCTTATTTTAACAGAACCCAAGTAACAGAAGCGATACCATATTTCCTGGAAGCTTCCATAGGTCATGATCTTATCTCGACTTTATCAATTGTCTATCAATCATTACGGGATCATTAGGAGGAAAGTACCTCAGTAGGTTAAACTCAGACTGGAGTCTGGGATTTATGCTGATCTGAGAGGGAAGAGTTAATGCAAAAAATCAGTCCAACAGCAAAATATCCATACGAGTATTTTGTTTGAAAAGGAAAGCTTGTAAATGTCATATCATTGTAGACAAAGCCACGTCCCCAAAGAGCGGTTTTTAAACAAATCCCTTAAAAAGATGACAAAGACCACTTCTGCCTGCGACACTGACTTCCCCCAGTGTTCTTATTGTCACTCTGAAATCCTTCACAGACTTCATAGGATCTGCAATCATCATCCATTAGATCAGCTAGCAGTACATCGCTGGCTGTCAGGGAACCCCCCCCACCCCCCCCCCACAGATGGATGCCTAGCTAGCCCTCCCCCATGCCCCCCCGATAGAGCATTAAGGCCTTTTATCAGCATTAGGTCTGCCGTTAGAATGGAAATGAACTCCATCTCTGTCAGTGGGCACAAATAGATCAATGGGTGGTGATATCATAGGCTCTCACAAGGGTTGACTTCCACAAACCACAAGGTACATTTACACAGTCTTTTATCGTTAACGAACACTGCAAAGAGTGCACTGCATGGTTACTTGATCTCGATGTTATATTGATCTACTGGACATCGGAATAACGTCACAGTCATGTCCACAAAGCTACGACTAAAATCGTCATTCTTTATTGGCCTGCCTCGAACTTCCATACCTAGGAAAGGACCATTCTTTTTGTCAACGTCATGTTTATTTTTTCCCATCGAGCAAACGCAACAAGTGTACTACTTTGTAGGTAAAAGGCATGCTTGCCTCAGTCTCAGGTCAGGACCTCGGGCTATAAGAAAGCATGCCAAGTGCAGGGGAGAGAAACAGACAATGTGCTGGTTTGACTGAGTCATGGCCCCATGTGACACACCGTCTCTCTCTCACAGCCCCGAGACATGATACAGGCATTACCACAGTAACCGTCGCCTTGACGACCGGCGACCGGCAGGCCCCGAGCGCCACACTCAGCCCGATGACATCATGCACCAGTGAGTGGCATCCGCCCCTTAAAACGACATCAAAGATGAACACACACACACACACACTCACTCTCTCTCTCTCTCTCTCTCTCTCTGAGATCTGTGTTTTTCTAGCTTTGTCCGTTGGTAATAGGGTAAATGATGTCAAATGGATAAAATGTGCTCACACATGTCTCTAATCTAATGCTGGATGCCGGCTGGCCTCACTCAGTCCAGTCAGAAGCCAGCTGCCAATCTTTCCAGCTGCCCCTCTCCACCACATACAGAAATAAACTCCCATCGCATCCAATACCAAAAGGCTTTCCAAGCACAACCAAGCATAAGAACGTCCTCCTAGTAACACAACATACATCTAGGGTCTTCAATCATGAAGGAGCGGACGGACATGTAGCGGAGCAGTTTCAGGACGTGACTTAGCCTACAGTGCTGTCTGTACCGGCTTCCAGCAGAGAGGAGACTATCCTTCTCACAGCGGCACTTTGATGGTTGTTTAAACGAACACTGGCGACAGTAGACTGACCAACTGGTTCATACAGCGGGTCTCCCTGCTTTGCCGCTTTCATAATAATAAAAATAATAATAATAATAATAATAATAATAATAAATTTTATTTATATAGCAACTCATATACCAATTCACAACGTCTACATAGATAACATGACAAAAATGAACATTTAAACAGAAACAGGTAGAACGGATTGAGGGCAACAGCAGTGGGAATGACCAGTTGCCTATTTGAAGAGGAATGTAGTGTCCGGGCTTAGGAAGACAGCAGAGTAGAAACTAGCCTTAGCTCTGTACAGGAAACCAGCCTTAGCTCTGTACAGGAAACTAGCCTCCGCCCTGTACAGGAAACTAGCCTTAGCCCTATACAGGAAACTAGCCTTGGCCCTGTACAGGAAACTAGCCTTAGCCCTGTACAGGAAACTAGCCTTAGCCCTGTACAGGAAACTAGCCTTGGCCCTATACAGGAAACTAGCCTTGGCCCTGTACAGGAAACTAGCCTTGGCCCTATACAGGAAACTAGCCTCGGCCCTGTACAGGAAACTAGCCTCCGCCCTGTACAGGAAACCAGCCTTGACCCTGTAGATGAAACTAGCCTCCGCCCTATACAGGAAACTAGCCATGGCCCTATACAGGAAACTAGCCTTGGCCCTGTACAGGAAACTAGCCTTGGCCCTGTACAGGAAACTAGCCTTCGCCCTGTACAGGAAACTAGCCTTAGCCCTGTAGAGGTAAATAGAAACCTGTATCTGGCACAGCATTGAGGGAGAGGTGACATTGGCGTTTAGATCCAGTTTCACCACCGCAAAGGGATCCCATTCTGGCAGAGCAGCTGACAAGGACAAACACTGGACTGGGCGTTACATTAGCTTGGCCACACAGGGATATGTGTGTGTGTGTGTGTGTGTGTGTGTGTGTGTGTGTGTGTGTGTAGGACGACGCAGCAGAGATACGTACCAGGACAGAGTGCATACCCATATAGATGCGGCTGATGCAGACCAGGACACACCAGATCAGAGCCAGGGAGAAACCAAGCGCCCATGGGTACTGAGGAGAGAGAGAGAGAGAGAGAGAAACACAACATACAGTTTATCACATATGTGGTTACTATTATTATTCCAGTTGTCATGTTTAAGATCTGCTATTTGATGTTTGTCATGTACTGACATGTATGGTTGTTATTATCGTTATTTCAGCTGGGGTTTTTTTATTATTGTTTTGAGCAATGCTTTGACAATAAGTACTATGCAGTGTTGCATGTCAATAAAGCTTATTAAATTGAAATTGAATTGATAGAGTGATGGAGAGAGAGAGAGAGGTAGAGAGAGAAATAGGGAGAGAAATATTGAGAGAGGTGTGAGAGAGAGAAAGAAAGAGAGAAAAGGGGGGCGAGAGAGATAGTTAGAAAGGCAGTAAGGAGAGAGAGAGAAAGAGAAAAACATAGAGAGAGAGAGAGTGAGAAAGACAAAAGCAAACATGTCAACGAGTTCAAACGTCTAATAAATCACTGAGCTCCCAGGTCAAATTCATTGCATTCTGTCATCACAGTCATACCCAGACCTAGAAAAATGTGCTGAAAGAATTCAGACATAGTTTCACTCTCTCTCCCTGGCCCATGTCTTTGTGACATAGTATCTATCTCTCTCTCTCTCTCTCTCTCTCTCTCTCTCTAA
>JAVQIZ010183880.1:0-19437 GCA_036023535.2 Galaxias brevipinnis
ATTTTACAATGTCCGCCATCCGAAAAGCTATTACATCTCATTACACTTTGGGGTGAGCCATAGCGCCCCCCCCCCCCCCCCCCACACACACACACACACACACTGTTTAAAGTTTTGTATCAGAAAAAAAAAATGTCTACATCAATTATTTAAGCTTTTTAAAGTAAATAATCCTTGTTTGTCTTTGTGTTTTAGGGCTAGCTAGCTCTTATCTCTTTACCTCTCAGCCTGGGTGTGTTCTCTGACTCTTCTTTGTCTAGATTTATTGTCCATTTTTATTCTTTCCTATTTCCTTACCTAGCTTCCTGTCTTGTTCCCATCTCTTTCGTCTCGTCTTATTCTTCCGGTGACTGAAAAGATAATTGACCTTGACTCAGAGATATGCATTTCACTCTTGACATGACAAGATCACGTTCAACTTCTTACTGCTTGCATTCCATTAACTGTCCCTCCTTTGACAGCTTGACATTCTGTGGTCACGAACTTGTCACATGTCACATGTCACATGGTCACATGTTGTCAAATCCTATAAATGTTCATCCTCTAGATGGGGATAATGTTTGAGCCTTGCAACTGTTAGATATTCATTGGTGGACCGGAGGAGAAACTTTGTGCTTCGTTGCATCTGCAAGTCAAATACCTCTACTCCATTTCACACATTTTCTGCCTGCATCCATTTCGCCGCTGGTTGCTAATTGGAAAGCTTGGGCTTAATACTCCCACTCAGATACAATTATCACGCACAATTGATTCAATCACAGGAAAAAAATTACATTGGAAATTAAGTCTCTTTATTATGTGATGTGACTCAACTCAATAAGGTCTTTAGCTCCAGTGGGGCTGGTCAGAGTGGGGGGCATGCCTCCAAAACTGTATGGTTGACACTTGGATTTAGTACCGTACTACTCATTCAAAGTTGATAACAGTAAGGTATATGATATAATTAAAGTCAAATTTGGTGAGGTAAACATTGTGAATAGAATAAACTACACATTCAGCTTCTTTTGTCAGATTCATTGTTTCCACACCTGCTTTGAACTTCCAGTGAACAAAAACGCATTCCTTGTTCAAACAGCTCCACTATAACATGTTGATGACCTTAACTTCATTATCATAACAACAATATAATGTACACAAAATACATTTACCAAAAACAACAACAAATACTAAATGGTTTATTTTTTTAATATTAGCTTTTTAGGGAACCTTCACATGGAATGAAATCTGCAGTATTAACATGGAGAGACTTGGATGTGGTCTTCAGAATACATAGTCTGAGACGCCTCCCCAATAATGCAGAGGTGGCTCTGGTCCAGGCCAGCAGACTACCAAATAGGCCCAGTGTGAGTCTCTGCATTCGGGGAGCTCAGATAACAGCGTTCACCACACAGTCGGACCGAAACACCTCTGTCTGGAACACCAGGAAAACAACCTCAGGCCAGAAGGATACCAATAGTATATATAATGTGGGTGTTCACCAAAATGAAGGGTCTTTTGTTGGATGGAGACCGTTTATGGCGACAAGTCAATGGGAGGGTGTGCACGGTGTAAGGAGGGGTAGTGTTGTCAATGTGGGGGGGAAATCCGGCAGTGTCTATCTGTCTTTTAGTCGCTGCAGCTCCTCAGTAAGGACCCGGACACTTCAGTCTCATAAGCAACTCGCATTATGGCCCTTTGGGAAGAGGCTCCTCTCGGAAAGGGAGGACATTATCATTGGTTAAGTGTACAACTGGCGTGTCATGGCCGATTTATCATTCACCTTAGCTGGTGCCTAGTGCCTCGGAGCATGCCGTGATTAATCACAGACTGAAGAATTCACACTTAAAGAGAGACAAAGAGTGCTATGAACTGGAAAAAAAGCTAGAGCTATTTAGATCACAGATACTCTTATCAACTCTGAGTGTTGTACTTTTTTGGTGGATATTGACCTGGTTCAACTCCAGATTCTAAAGAAAGACATGGGATAGTTTAATGTGGAATGTATTTAGCATTGACATTGTCCTGTGGAGTGCTATCTGGCTAACCTGCTGTAATAGTGCAGGCAAACGGCTTCAACTAAACTATACACAATAGGTGAGCACTGCTCAGCAGATCAGAACCTTGGTAAAACGAAAACGTATGAAAAAAAACAACTTATGTTTAAAAAAATAACTGACGTTACCACAATGCTCAATCTTTAGCACAGACAGAATATACCTACAATAGGTTTTCTCTTTTTGTGATATAAGATATACTGAAGATAACAACGTAGCGCCTAAGACATCCTAGCATCACGTTCAATCTTCTCTTCTTTGCGGGTCTTACTTTGCTGACGTAAATACATGTAATTAACTTAGAGGTATTCCATGATACCCTCATCCCCAGTCATTGCTTTATTAAATCATGTTGCATCTCATCATCCCGCTGTATTGTGCGTGACTTAGAAATATGATTATTGACTGTGCCACCAGGCACTATGAGCCACTATGAACACTAGACTGTGGGAACAAAGGAGCGTGCAGAGGCTCGCTCAGACAAAGGGCCCACGACGACATGTGACCCTTGAAGGGAGCGTAAACATGGCGGGCCACCAGAGTCAGGGAAGCACGATGGCTCAGAGGGAAACTCATTAAGATAATGTTACCCCAACTTCCGTAACCAAAATGTCAATAGTGGTTTTAATTAACTTTGCTTGCGACATGGCAGCGGACCAAAGGTTTTGTATAGAAAGCTTTTGACCAAAAATAAATAAATAACAAAAGTCAGAGCAGGGCTACCCTTGATTACAAGAGAAAACAAAGTTGTCATTCCCAACTTTTAAGACTCCTCTTTTTAATAGTGCCTGGTAACTGACTTTCTCTTGTGTTCAGGCTTAGCTAGAACAGTGTTGAACCCTGTATCGGGGTTGAAATGTCCATGCCTGGTGTGGCCTCACCAGCCCCTGGAACCAGACCCTAGGATGATGTCAATAACTGATGTCTTTACACCTGCAATAGACAAAGAGCTGTAAATAGCAGGACGCTACAATAAAGAATAACTGCAACGGCTGCAATCTATGGACTGCTGTGTCATTAGAAAGGCAATGGAAGATAGCAGGGATTACAGTAACACAGGACCTACTAAGAAACATCAGTCAGTCTGCCTTGACACGCCGCTCTGTCCCAAGTAGGAGACAGGCCTTTCTTGATCTCGATACATCCCTCGGAAACTGAGACTTACATGCCCATGTTTTCACTTTGTAGGCTAGCTCTGGCTTATGAGTAAGTCATGGCATTATTCTCAGTTCATTAGTGCATTCATGCTATAGTTTACGCTGCTGGGGTCAAATCTCCCATGGGAACCCTTTATATATTATAAATGAACATGTAACTCCACCCAACGCTATCTGACAACAACGATATAACATCTTACTAAACCCCCCATCATGACACTGTGGAGGAGAGAAGGCACAAGCAACGCCACCGCTGACCGGGAGACATGAGTGTAGAGAGGAAAGGAATATAAGATGACAGCGTTCGGACAGGAAGACTCGTGATCTTGTGGCTTCCGCCGTTGTTTCTAGTTGATGGCACAGGCAGACTAAAGTCAGACAAGTAGCTGGGAAGGGGAGAGGGCACTGCGCCGATCTACCAAAGCCATCGATAGCCCTCCCCCGCGCGACACCAGAGGCAGGTTCATTCATAAAGCAGGGATAAAACAACAATAAGGATGTTATGGATCTGGATTAAAAGACACCTATTTCCCTCAAAAGGTGAAGGAGAAAGAGAGGACGGCCTGGCCATTCCTCCCCGAGCCTATGGTGAGATATGTAACGCCAGACACAGTCGGTTTCCATTTGACTTGACGGGCCTGCACAGCCATGGCCGGCTCTTGCCACAAAGAAGCCGGATGACATACTGGGGCGTTCAAACCGTTCAAGGTAGCCAACAAACAAATAGAAGCGCGGTTCCATTCTTCAGCACCTGTTCTTTGGGATGCTCCGATTGAAACCAAGTGGAAAATGAACAGAGGGTACTGTGGCGGGTGCCGTCAGTCACACACGTTAGTGTTGGGTGCTTATGCGTGTATGTGCACGCAGGCAGGGAAAGGGAGCGTGAGACAGATGGAGAGAGCCAGCTAGCGTATTTGTGCATGATGCATATTGCCTGCAGTCATGCGTGTGCGTGTGTGCGTGTGTGTGTGTGTGTGTGTGTATGTTGTCACTGACCCAAGGTCTACACAGTTTACATTGCATAGTGGTTCAGTCATATGAAGTATGTGGCTCACTGAAATCCAGGGAGACTTCATTGATTCACTATGGCTTCAACGCACGTCGTTATGCAGAGCTTGCAAGTAGGGTCTCCTTGAAATCTTGCATTAGTCTGGCATACTCACTTACAAAATAGACTAATCAGTCTTGCAGGGCATATATCTTGCTGTGGTTTTACTGTGTACATCCAGGGCTGGAAAGTATTTGACATATTATCCCATCTGTTCCGCTTGGCACTTTGAAATTGGACAGTCTGCTATACTGTGAAGTACAGTTGATATTCTGATTCACTAATATCTGCACATCTATCTGTTATCTGTTTTTTTATATAATTAGCACATGACCCTGGCAGTGGAAGATCTCCACAACTCTGCAGTGAAACACTGCATGCTTCTTAACCTCCGGGACCTGATCCGGAGAGCAGTACAGCCAAACCGCTAGTATGGAGCCCGTCTGGTGTGTTGATGGCGGTTTGATCCAAGCCATCAGATGCTTTCACGTCCTCTCCCTCGTATGTGATATCCTCCAAAGAGTCTCCCCACGCCAACAGCAGGCATAATAAGGAAGAAAGGACAAGTGTATACAAAACAGAAAAAAAAAGGTTGGCAAGAGAAATGTCAGCGACCCAGTAAAGGCCGTTGTGAGAGAGAACTCCATTGGTAAAGAGAGACGCGTCCTGGAAGTGGTTTTAAGACGAGCAAGGCAGAGGACTGTTTATCCCTGTGAGGCAAAGCGACTTAATGGAAGTTCCCTCTTATCGGCCCTGCAGTTGCCTTTGCTTCACTTTGATGTTTTCCGAGAGAGAGAGAGAGGCCGCATACGTACACACATACACACGCCTTTGGTATGCTGCACAGCACAATAGATCTGTGCCATGGCTCTGCAGATATGGATTTCCAAAAGCGTCGGGGTTATTGTTGGCTCTCGCCTCCCCTCGCTGTACTCTATTCAAATAGGCCATTTCAATTTCAAATCAGATTCCCATATGCTGCCCCTAGATACAGACGCGGAGCGGTAATACGCTTATATCTTTTTCTCCTGAGAAATGTGAGGAAAGTCGTGGCTGTTCGGAGCTTCGAAGGGGCTTCTTTCCAACTCCTTACTGCCACCTGGCAAAGAAAGAGGTGAAACGCACACTGCCATGTGCGGAGCCCTTCCGGTCCTAACATCTCATTCCCCGCTCCTGCTTCAAAAAGGGCACGAAGCCTCTTGCTACAGTTCAGGCAGATAGCTCTGAGTGTGTGAGCCGCCGACGAGGTCATAGTGAGCTCAGTGCGCCCACCGCCAATCACACAAAGCACTGACACGCCAATCACACTGTTCCATGTCAAAACGAAAAGATCCGTTTATTCCACAGCATGTACCGTTGCTTGATGTACAGCACGTAGCTGATGAAAATTGCTCCCACCTCCACGCCCAGCTGCCACCACGGCTTTGTTACCCTGTGACAAAAGGAAGCATGGGGAAGACTTTGGTCCCCACCTCTAAATCAGGTGGTTCTCTTTATGCACAAAACTACTTAAAAGCTGGATAGAATAATCAGACAAAAGAATGAGACATGATTTGAGAAGGATAAACTTGTCAGACACAAATTGATGTTGAGGCTGATGCACGTTGATCGCGTGGCTTGCACACAGTGTCGCCTGGTATTGACACCACACGATTGAACGGTTAAGTAAGGCAAATATAGTGTTTACCTGACAAGGCTTTTGTGTGCAGCCTTTATCGAGTCCCGACAACCGTTCAGCAATCACCCAGTGTCTGCTTATTATTGTCATGTCCGAAGGCTTGTGATTAGCAGATTGTGTTCTCCTTCACGCGCAGCCTTGCTAAACAAGGACACAGACAGCATGTTCTCTGATATGTTAATCACAATCACTTGTCCCGGGTCCTTGTCGCTCTCCGGTTGCCCCGCTCACTGCCGGCTCGAGTGCCTCGTCCATTAAAACAACAAAGAGACCCCATTGAGTCAGGCCTGGCCACGCGTCCCAGCTTCCCCGACCCCAGAGGCTGCGGAGTGCAGTGGAGCTGAAAATCAAGAGATACTGTGGTCCCGGCAGAAGGCCGGGTTTGGTTCCGGCAACGCATTGTCTTAATCAAATGAACACAAATGACAATGCTAAGCCAATCAGTGTCGGACAGCATTTCAATTGGTTACCATGGGCAACAACAGGGTTGATTCCAGAAAACAGTGAAATGAATGAAAAGAATTATCTTTGAGAATAAATAGTCCTTGCCCTTGATAATGTACTTACACAAAATGTGGCTAAAGGTTGTGGACATGTGACATATGGGTACACATTTTAAAAGTGAGGTTCCCAGGTCACCAAGGTTGTAACCTGGCTTGACCTATCAAGATGCATGGCTATACCTGACTGTTCTAATATGGATGTCACATGAGTAGCAAACCTCAATACATCCGTTATCAAAATGTCTCATAACCATTAGTACATGACCTCCAGTGAAATTCCACGTTAATCGCTCTCTACATGATTTCAGTGGTAATGCAGTGTCGACAGAAGCTGTTACTAACTACATTCGCATACACAGACATGCTCAGACACACACACACACACACACACACACAACACAAACCGTTTTGTCTTGTCCGCTGTCAGCAGTATTTTGACAGGGGGCTAATTGCTCTCGCCCACAGTCTAATGCCCTTACATCACTTCTGCTGTCCTCACGTCAGTGCAGTCAACATTCCTTATTTGTTGGTGGTGTTTGTCTGGTGATCCGCTAACGTTCTCTAAACCTCTAGACACGAGTGTCTACTGATCGACAAGTAGAGTTTTAGTTAGAACAAAAATAAATAGAAAGAAGAAGACATAGAAAATACAGTATTTTTTTGTTTTTGTTTTTGTTCCCAAAATCCATGGCACTTGCGATGGCAGGGCAATTATGCCCAACAGCTTGTGCACATTAGAATCTCAGTACTTTTGTCATTCCCTAAACATACAGAGTTGGGGATTGATAGCGTTTAGCATTAACTCGTGGCTGAATTGTCTCCGTCTCATCCTATTAGGGGGCCACCTGAGGGAGATGAGCGCTCAGCTCGCCATGTTACTGGTGAGGATGACAGATTGGCGAGAGTCCTTAAGGGCCTCCAGTGGCTTAGCTCCCGGTCTAATGATCTGGAAGCACGCAAACATCAAGGCCTACTCTTTCTATAGCCAACAATGGCAGGTCTAGAGGCTGAAAGGGAGTCCATGATTGTATTTTATTTGCTTGTTGTTACATGCTTTTTTTTGTTTTGTTTTTAGAGTGGAGAGTTCTATCGTTGTGAAGTTGTCAATATTGTAGATCTTGTATGGCTGCTATAAGACTTAATCACAGCTTCATTTTATGAAAGTGCTGTCTCTGTTGTAATCAGATTAAATAAACCGAGTGGAGCCACTAATCTGATCAGGGTGTTGCTCTCCTGTTTGTGTGTGTGTGTGTGTGTGTGTGTGTGTGTGTGTTTGGATATTTGGGCGCACATGTGTGCTGTAATCTGTATACTGCATCGTACATGAGCCCCTGACTGGGGACTATTGCAGTATGTAAAATGGATGTATACTGACTCACTGGTTTCACTGCCTGACAATTTATTTAAACACAATGATTAATATTACTAAAGAGGGTGAAACACCTAATCTATTGACTGTTTTGGCTTCGTAGCACAGTTAATACCAATTACAGACACACTCGACTTTGACTAAAGTGACTTGCCGAGCTACATTTAACAAACGTTTTCACACATGTAGACGATATAAATGAAGACACATACATTAAAGATAGTCAATCATGACCTATGAATGCTGCTGGTTCAGCGCAAAGGTTACATCTCATTTAAGTATTAATTACTGACTCAATTAGAAGGCGTTGGTATCACCATATGGTTCACCATGATTTGTTTCATCAAGTACAGTTGAAGTAGTTATGAAGCCACTCCAACTGATCAAAGTTCAAAGTCAGATGAGAGTGCTTATTCATAGTGTGCATGTTTTAATGAAGAGGGACACGTCGGGGCCGTTGTCTTCTTCTGGTATGGTCTGAGACATATGCTCAGGCGCTGCTGTGCACCCACCTGACTGGAACCAGCCAGGGGGATTAGAAATCTATTACTGGAGCTGATAAACAGCCTCACTCTGCACCATTGATCCACTAACGTCCCACCACGGGGATGTGCAAGAGACACAATTTGGAGCTGCTGAAACCCCCTGTCCTCGACATCTTTTGGGGTTCGCTACAATGTGGACGGCCAAGTATGATGGATGGCACCACCGGCGGTTTGTGTCATCATTTAACCTGATCTACCACGTCAGTGGAGCGTCACCACGCCGCCGCATTCAGAAGATAAAGTGCACGGACGCGGCTTCCTCTGGAAACAAGGGGCTGCTGTTGCCTCACCCTTTGCTCTCTCGCACTAAGGAGAGAGAACTGTTCTCTGCTCCAGTTCAGGTCCAAGAGGAGGACGTTGGGGGCTACACTTCAACAGAGTGGAACGTTTGTGGCACACGGTGGTGTCGTCGGCCAAAAATGGCTCCGTTCATTATTGGCCTCCCGAATGGCAGACATACATAAAGGGAAACTCTTGCAGTGCTTTGTACCACCTCGCCCACCCACCCTCGATCCTCAACAAAGTGGTCCAACACCAATTTCAACACAAAGAAACAATGGGCTTCACACTTATTCAATATCAAGTCGCATCTGATACATACACAACGAGACGCATCTCTGCTCTGGCAGAGGAGGATCCCTATGCATGATGCATGATGCAAGCCGCATGGTAGGAGGAAGCCAGGCACCAGCAGGAAGGAGAGGGGCATGGCTTTAGGGCACCACAGGGCTCTCTGTTGGGACCCATTTAGATTCCCAGAACAAAGCAACAAGGAGGGGGGGGGGGGGGATAGGAGAGAGGGAGAAGAAGCAAGAAAGAGATAGAGGGAGATGTAATTGGGTAAAGTAGAAAAGCTACAAATAGAGGAAAGAGGAGACTGGGGGACATAAAAAAAGAGAATAAATCTGTCGAGAACAAACAAAACTCTGGTAATATGTAGACCATGATGGATACAAAGCAGTATTTGCCTACCTTTGTGGTCCACCCATCTATAACTGGATCCAATTAAAAACGTTTCCCTTTCCAACAAATTCTTCAGGATATCATGATCATTTTAAACATGATGGAGGCCAACTATGTGTAGAACCCTAATGTAATACACATGTTGATATCGCCTATCAAGCAAAAGCTGAACTATGTCAGAGCCAGAAACACCAAACCCTTTGAAATGCTTATTATTCCGTTGCTTAAACATCAACCTCATGATGAACACACTGACAACATCACTTACACAGTCAAACTGATACTATGGGCAGGGGTTAATCCATCATCACTTATTGACTTTTTATTGACAACTAGGAGATGGAAATGAAGAGGGATGGGCATCCCTTTGCATGTACTTCCTGTTAATAATTAACAATTTAAATGCAGTGGATTGCAGCAGCCTGGCCAATTAGCACCTCCTCTCCTCTCCCTCCCTGCCCGTGTGATTAACTGTCAGGACTGTAATTATAAGGGAAGCGCTTGTCAATATTGTGGGCACTTACACTAGGCCTCATAAGGTTCACCTCAGACTACCTCCGATTAACTCCAGGACTAATAAACGGAACCATTCCGAGCCCTATTACAGGATGGGCTGCACTATCAGCGCTATGCTAACTGATCTATGGCCGTGTAAACATTAAAGAGCGAGGGTGCAAAGTTAGGGTAAATGTGCAAGAGGTTCTAATCCTGCTTTAGGTATGACTTTCACAGCCAGGATCTCGGTCAATTTACATTTCCAATCACTCGTCTATTATATCTACTCCAGTGAAGTGGACCAGGGAATAGATCTTGCAGGTTCAGGTTGCATTTCCTGCAGTGCAAGTACTCCCGTAAGTTATATTAATGATTTGTAATTTGAGAAATCTGAGGGACTTGATCTACACGTGCAGGACGTCAGAGGGCTCTCTGCAGTGCACTGAGGTAGTCTCTTAAGAGCCAAGAAGGGCAGAGACAACCAATGACCCGTGAACGCTTCTTAATGCAGGTAGTCATGTTGCTGTGCTTGCAAGGGACTAATATAGCCAAAGTAATGGATACAAACGATAGTGTCCTCGCTAACTTTAGCTGAAGCCATAATGAACAGGATGGAAAGATCTGAAGTCAGAAGCGTCTTCTACTTAACAGCTGTTTGCTTAAGGAACAGCCTTCTCCTTTTACATTTGGCTGAGCCAGACAGATTTAAAGGGAAAGTGTAAATGTATCTCCGAACATCTGATACTACTGTATGTAGTTAAGGGATGAAAGATTGATTCTCTTTCTTAGATAGTGCTGGAGGTGAGGAGGAGACGATGTTTGCTCAGACACCATTGGCTGTTGAAACAACCTCTTTGCCCACTTTAAAGTGCTGTGATTTCTTGAGATTTCCTAGAAACTAGTGAGGGAAAATATACCAAAAGGGCAATGTAGTGCTGGGGAGAATTATGATTGTCTATAGTATATTTATACACTGAAGCTATATTTGCTCAAGCAAAATGGCACCTGTTGTGCCTGTGCTTTCTATAGATTTTCACAAAGCTTCCTAGGGAAAATTTACCAAAAGACAATGTATGCCAGTAAGAATTAATGTTAAATCATAGTATATTTATGTGACGTGAGAATGCACATTTCTGAAATAAATGTCTGTAGGAAAGCGTATCCCTATATCAAAGGGCATAGACAGGCATCATCAGTTCCGAAATATGAAATAGAACAGCAAACCCCTAAATGGAACTCTTTGTCAACACGTTCAAAGCTTTGAAGCTGTGGAAACTTCTGTAGAGAACAATATCTGTTGTTATGACACCCTGTGTAAAGGGCTACAGGTGAGGCTCGTGTCCTTAGACAACGTAAACAGAAGGAGGAAAATCCTAATTCAACAAATCAATGTTGCTATGCGAGACTATTTTATTCCACAACATATTGATTGCCATGACAACAGCATGCAGGTGTCCATATAAAAACCAATTTAGGTCCTGTCCGACATGTCCAATGGAGGGAGTGTTTGAGACATAGTCTGGCCTCTGTTTGATAGGTATCATGTCAAATAAAGGTCGTTTAGGGCTGAGGGGAATCTTTCACTGTGAATCGAGTGGAATAAGGAGACGTCGTCTCATTGCAGTGGATAAATAAATAACCGGCGGGTCCGACAGCTTTGACAGCTGCCGGTTAGAACAGACAGCGGGGCTCGACCACGAGGAGACGAAGGACGATGCATCAAACAGTCATTAATTGAACCGCCGGCGTCTGCGGGAGCAGCGAGTCTTGAGGGGCGAGGTGGAGGACGGCGCGTCTCCCTCGTTTCTCCAGAAGACGTCCACGTGCGGGGGCCGTGCGGCCCGCGGCGTGCTCCATCAAACCCGCAGACACCCTCCTGTCCATTAAAGGCTTCTCGCCCCTCGCTCCGTCTACTGCTCCCTGACAGCTCAAAGCGCTCCTTCTCCAGCCCCAGATGTAGGAGGGTATCGTACCGTCGGCTCATACAACCCCTGCGGGCTACAAAAAAAGGGGTTTGCGGTTTGAGGTTTTTTTTTTTGTTTGTTTTTTTTTTTGGTACATTGTGATATGACAGTAATTGCGGTCTATTCATTCCTCGCCGTGCATACGGCGTTGTTACCTCGAGTGGTTGAGAGACTGGCTGCTTCGATCTCGCAGCAGATTGTGAGCAGATCTGTTGATTAAAAGGACCCGTCGTGGCGAGGCGCAAACAAACACATCACGGTAAAAACGGAATTGAAATGCTGCACGACACTTATTGCTTGTCAAAATTCATAAACAGGACCATTTCGAGGACAGGTTGGACCACAATGGAGCACAAATAGCTCCCCGTGAATCCCACCACTCACAGCCTCCGAGTGGGCTCCCCTGCTGCGCCATCATCATCACACATGACACTTCCTGTGGGCAGCACAACTGATCCTCAGTCCTGACAGACAGACACCATTTATCACACTTTGAGTTTGATTTGCCCGGGACACCACACAATGCATATGCAATTATGGTTAGCTTAGACCTGCTTATTATGCTCCCAGCCTCCACCCGTTTCTCCAACCACCAATGTATCCAATTAGCCTTAAATCCCCCTGCAAAGCCAGGTAAGCTTTTCAATCAGTCCATTGCTCTCCTGAAAGCATCCAGGTACTAAGAACCTTGTTAGATGCAGATGTTGGGCGATCTGAAAAATGAAGACACCCACCAGGGTAATAGTCCTGAGGAAAGCGGTCTCTGCACTGTGTTATACTCCAGATTCAAACTCATGAAATGCATACTGTATACTAAATATGGTGTATTATAACTATTAACTCATTATGCACAGTACCGGTCAGAAATTTAGAAAGTGAATGGGGAAGTGTGTGTCCCAAAGTTTTACTGGTACTGTACATATCTTCAAGTAACATTATTAAAAGGCATTTAACCAAAATAAAGTAGTACTTTTGTGGGTGTTGCTACAGAGTAGTAGTAGTAGTTGTAGTACAGAGTACTTTGAGTATGTATAAATATATGAGAAAGACATTCTTCATGCAAGGCTAATATACAAAGGCAAATCATTCGTCTGTTACATTCCCATCTGTCTGTTGAATGTAATGAATCTAACACAGTGATGAATCTAACACAGCTGTGGTTGTATTCTTAACAGAACTCATTCTGACTTTCCACTATATGCTTAGGAAACACATCTATATCCAGCCCACATCTCTATCTAGGCCTTTTTTTATAGATAATATAGATACTTTCTCACCACAAGATATTCACAGTTGTCAGTTTCATGTTGGTACTTTTCTTTTATTACAGTTAAGCTCTTGTCCTGTGCACCTGACTAAGCTATATGGATGTGTGTGTGCTGTCTACATTCCCCGCATTTGACAAGCTGGGAAAAACAACTGCCTATCTGACCTTTAGGGGTTCCATTAGATGTGGATAAAACCGAGGGGAAATATGAGCCGGCACCAGGGGAAGCTCAAGTTTTATTGTGAAAGTCCAACTATTCTGGTCAGATTTAAGTCTCGCTGTATCGCCTTCCAGTGGAACAAGAATAATTACACTACCACTTATTATTCTACCTGCTCATTTCATGCCCACAGAACTCACCTATTTGTATGGAAATGATTCAAGCTCCATTTTCCCGACCATTCTATTTTCTAACGCTCGCCCACACTCTCGGTCCAGGCTAAGGGGTCTGTCGTTAACAGCCTGTCGCTCTATTGTAGTGGCTCACCACCTTCCTGCAGGGTTGTCATTATAGAGTAGGCATGGTCCAAGTCTGCTTATTAGGGCTCTGCTGTCTGCTGCTCTTAGACATTGTCACTTCAAAGACACCAATGGCCACCTGCAAAAAAAAAAAAGCATAGCAGCAAAAAGGTATGGTCTATGTTTTTGTCTGTGTGTATGTTCCTCCTCTAAGGGAATATACTGTAGCTTATGCTAGAAAGTAGTTGGTAGAAAACTTTAATTGCTGAAGCCATGTGTGTAAGAAGGCTTTATAAAGGAGCTACTGTACATGAACTATCAATTTGAATGCATTTACTTTCAAATGGGCTCTTGATTTTTTATTAGTTTATTCTTTTGTTTTATTAGTAACAAATGGGAGCTTGTCGTGATGACCATACAAATACTCAAGGACATGAGATTTCCACAAAAATAATAAAACATTAACAGAATGTGTCATTTACCTCTGAAATAGGAAAGTATTTTGCCATAAGGCCAGTGTATGTACTTTAACTAGTATCTTAAAAAACTTCTCACACTAAATCCAAGTTGAAAACTGAACTTTTTGCAACAGAGGATGCCATACTTTGAAACTTTAATAAATCAAACGTAGCCTGACACCAGCAGAAGATGAACAGTTTTACAACATGTATAGGCAAACCGTTCCAGAGTATTAGACTTCAGATTTCAGAACAAATCTAGAACTGGTTGTCCTCTGCTGCCATTACAAAGCACACATTATTTAAACGGCACACCACACTGAAGTGTTTGTGAAAGTTACTAGAAACTACACTTCTATTTTAAATTTGGAATGCAAGTTAGGTAGTGCAAGCAAAAAAAAACAGTCAATTTTTGCTAAACGGGATAATTGCACTTCAACATTGCATTCTAATTATTTTCATTTGGAAATTTTCATAAACAAACATTGGGTT
The DNA here is from genome assembly GCA_036023535.2 of Galaxias brevipinnis. Classification (NCBI taxonomy): domain Eukaryota; kingdom Metazoa; phylum Chordata; class Actinopteri; order Galaxiiformes; family Galaxiidae; genus Galaxias; species Galaxias brevipinnis. Next base: position 14,432 of record JAVQIZ010183880.1, read on the forward strand.
TCGATTATCTGTTTTTCCCCAGAGTGTCATATTTCTCCCAGGTGAGCAGCCTTTCACCAGGTTGATGAAGCGCTCCATTAATTGTCGGGGTTTACGGGCGAGGGAGAAGAGGAAACCTGAGCCGGGAATTTAATTGAAAAGGACGAGGAAAAGATTATTAATATAATTGTTGGAAACAGTTTTCATTTCATCAGGCCCCAGAGTCCATGGACACAGGGCCAGCAAGGGGGAGGAGAAGGGCTGAGGAATTAATTGCAGGGAGAGACTGATTGCCAGGCTCTGAGCTAGGGAAGGAGGGAGAAAAGAGAGAAAGATAAAGGGGTCCCACAGCGGGCCAGGGGGGTCAGGCCTGATTACAGACAGAGGGGAAGGTAGAGCTAGAGGTTTGTCACTACAGGAGAAGGTGGAGGGCGGCGGTATCTGGTATACATTACTGTGGGAAAATGGCATATGGCGCTCAACAATTAACTTTTCATGATTGGGTGAAATGACTGATACTTTTGAAAATGTAAGCTGATAGAATTCAAACACAGACAATTGACATTCCTAAGCTATGATTTGGGATTTTCCCTGTATCTGATGTATGATAAATTATATCTCATTTGATTGTATCCCATAGTAGCATTAATATGTTAATTCAATGAAAAAATGTCTATGAAAAGAAAGAAAAAATAGAATGCAACTTCAAAGTCTACAGAGCTTTTAGGGTAATGAATCAATCTAAAGCAATATGTTATTAGGTGTATCACACAGCAGTGCAATACCGTAAGGACTGAGTAAGGAACGCCAATTAAATATAAAGCCAGTACCCTGTCCTTCACTTTTTACTGTTGTCAGGACGCTTTACAGGTGAACATCTCACTTCCTTTGATTGATGGCAGGTAGTTGGGTGACCAGAATTGCAGTCATCACCTTGGTTATAAAACAGGCCATGTCAGCGGATTCTAATTGCTCTGTGCTCTGCGGTTCATCAAAGCATTAGGCGATTGGCTTGATTAAGGTTATTAAAATTGGAGCGGGAAACTACCCTACAATTTCTTTTGAGGGTCATGCGTGTTCATTGCCAATAATTGACCCTCTTAGACGAGTTGCCGATCCAAAGGGTTTAAAAGTTGTCAAACACAAAGAGGTTCCTGCCTCTGCCTATTATGTTCTCCATATTGACACCTAACTGAGGCTGAACTCTGAGTCAACACTGGGCCGTCTAAATAAAACGCTAACAATCCATTTCAATCGCAATAAAAGCATTTCATTAATATCTGATTATGAAGACACCGCCCATTTTTTATATAATTTTCCCTAGCATTTATAATGGGAATTTTAACATGGGGCATTGTGGTTGTGTAAATGTGCTATTCAGGACACTTTACTGACAGCCATCACTACCTCCCTCGCCGATTAAAGCTGAACTACATGGTTTGAGTGCAAAGTACAGTTGTCGCCATAAGAGGATTGGAACAATGGCTGTAGCAGCCTCGCTCCCCTTTCAAATGGATTGAAAGCTCTGTTGATTGGCTTTGAATGGCTAATACTTTCTGGAGCCCTCGTTACCCTGGAGACAATTGGGGCTTTGTTCTAAGGAAAGACTTTTTGTTCTGAGCAAGGACACTTTTTTTTTTTCATCGCTATTGATGAGAATATTAATCAAACAGCCAAAGGTTAATTCAGGCCAATTAATTGATTGATTTATCATTTCACGTTGGCTGAGTGATGAACATCCAGTGTAGGGGTGTCCTTTTCATGTCAAAACGAGCAGGGTCTATGTTGAGGGGTGATTAAAGTAATTGAAGGTGGTGAACATTTTCGTTTGACAGCCCAATTGCATCACGGTAGAATGGTTGGTACGAAAGAGACCAATGGAATCCTAAGTATGTGTGGAACTATTTTTGAAATATTCAGACTTTTCCTGGCACCAAAGACAGTAATTGTTGTTCCACTTCATATACAGTAGGCAATCTATTTTTAACTCCATATCTTGAACACAAGAGGTCAATTTGTGGGGTAATTGCTTAATAATAGGGAGCCCTTTGTTGAACGCCACCAGTTTCAGACCCAGCATTAGAGCACTTTGTTATCATGTCTATCACATGGAATTACAGTAAATGTTTACCTTGTGGATTACATAGCAAGCAATTAACTGGTTGAGATGAGTACATTGAGTCAGTCTATAATGGCAGTAGCAGGAAAAAAGACGATTACAAGGGAAGAGTGGCAATCGCGACGGCCAAACGTATGTGTGGCCTGGCACATGTAACTGGAACGTCACGATAAATTCCCAGCGGCACAGATATTCATTACATCTACAAAATCGAGGACTGCATCTTAACTGCTTAACTGACACCTTAATTACTGTACAATCACCAAAGCAAACAAAGCACCAGAAAAGAAAGGCCTTCCTGAATGAAAAGGAAATGAGATGCTTTATCTCCAGACACCAGCCTCCTTTATCTTATTAGACGAACGGAGACGGGATCTTTTTTAATTTCATTTGGGCATCTTGGCTTGTCAACACCCCGATCACTGCCCCCCCCCCCCGGCCCCATGGGGGACACACCTGTGTTAATTACCAGGAAAAACAGGAGGACGGTCTGCTTGAGATGATGGATTGCGATAGGCATCATTCTAGCCAATTATTCCTTTGTAGCACATGTAATTAAGTGTGGAACTATAATGTAGCGTATTAATTGTGATTAATGGAGCTAATTTGAATCGACAGATTAAGTGCAGTGTTTTAATGCTCTCATATTTCACCTTTTTATGAAAGCCGCCCACCTCCAAAGGTCCTGCTCATCCGTCTCCCACGACGACCATTTGCCAACCTAGACGCCAAGAGGAGGGATGGAGAAGGAGACAGACACTGTATAACTCCATGGCAACACACTTGAAGGTACAATATTTGAGAAGCGTATCCGTTTCTCCCAAGAAAGTGGAAATGCAATATCAGGAGTGATAATATCAAGGGTGTGACTGAATGACTACTCATCCATTTTCTCTTTCAATAGGTAGGGAGATGTAGTAGAGATGCATTAAGCCATACAAGTGTATCCCACGAGATCCCCAAGCCTGCCACAAAAAACAACAACTATTCAAACGTCGGCTGTACATGGTGGGTGATCCGCTTCACTTAACCCTAGAACCCTCACAGGGAGGGGCAAGACTGTTAATAAAGGCTAGCTATTCATGAAGATTGCTTCATCTTGTCATTAATGTGCCCGTGTGTGTGTTTGTGTGTATGTGTGTGCGCGTCTCTGTCTCTCTCTCTCTCTCTCTTTCTGTGTGTGTGTGTATGTCTCTCTCTCTCTCTCTGTGTGTGTGTGTGTGTACGTTGACATGTGTGTCTGAATGTTTGTGAATGAAGCAGCAGAGCACAGCGGTGCTTCAGGATAAAGGTCAGACCAGAGTTTATCAGCATGGGAGAGAAGGCGGGCGCAAGGCAAACGGCACATGGTGAGTAATTAATACAAGCCACTGTTCCGGTCATAAGCCATTCATGCAGCCCATGCTTTCCCTGAAGCCTATAAACACTCTATGGAGAGGGCTGGCTAATCTGGTTAAGCTACGGTTGACCTGTGCGTCCATGTCCAACCCCGCTCACCAACTTCCTACAACACTGATACATGCACGCTCATACACTACTGAAAAGTTCTCACTGTAAGCACGCCACCAAAGTAAAGAGTTTGATCATATCCCAGACTGTTAAAGAGACTGTGACAGGTGCACTTGAGAAAGAAATAAAAATCTGACAGCATACAATCAAGCGACTGTGCAACGGAGTGACTGGGAAAGCGTGTGTTGCTGCTGCCATCCTTCGAAAATGTCAGAACTGTCATTCTGGCTACTGTGTGACTGTTTGCCAACAAAACAGATTGAGAACACACGAGCACACAGGCTAAATATTACATGAACCACCTGCTGTTTGAGGCCCCACCTACTCGGTAACTCGGCCATACGGACCTGCGCTTGTCATTGATGATTCTTCAGCTGTATCCCCATGCACAAACCAGGAATTACAGTAAGAAGATGGAGTCAGCACGTCTGCATGAAATGCCTTCTAGACCTCGAAGGCCAGGCTTCTTAATGAATCAGGTCTACCATGAACATCTCATTAATAGTTCAATCAATATTCTTTTAGAAATAGGTTAAAGATGCCATATCTAATTTCTACGGGCAAGATTTGGACTTCGTCTGCAATCTAATTTATGGAGCAATTGAGGAATGGCAACTGACAACTGTGAATCATTACCCAGAATAGATGGAGGACCGCCATGCACAGCATAACAAGGCCCGCGTGAGAAGCCCGGCAGCAGAGACTGAAAGAAAGGTCAAATATTTTGTGCGAGAGAGAATGGCATTTGTCATTGCACTTCTCCCCTCAATCTCAGCTCTGTCTCTCTGTCTCAGTCCCTCTCCTCAGTCGCGAAAAACAACATTATATCGGGGTAGTGTGACAAAGACCTGAAAGGGTACGCATGTGCGAAGACCGGTACGAGTGTACAAAGTTTCATATTATGGATATACTGTGCGGCTCTGTCTCAATCAACATAAGCATACCTGGCAGGCTTTATGTGAGCTGGCAGTGGTCCTGTTCTGCATCCAGCACAGGGTGTGAATTAACCCCCCCTCTGTCACTCAGAGGCCAGGCTCCCAGTCTTGCTTCTGCAAAACAAGCACTTCCTATAGCCACCATGCTGATGGAGTGCATTTCTACCGCAAACACACATTGCCTATGGCACTGAAACTTTACACCGTCACCCTGTTCCTTTGCTCAAGAATACACACCCTCTCTTAAACCCTTAACGGATATGCTGATCTACAATGGCATTTCCTCCATACAGTACACAGACACATTCATTTGCACAATATATCTATCTATCTATATATATATATATATATATCTATCTATCTATCTATCTATCTATCTATCTATCTATCTATCTATCTATCTATCTATCTATATATATATATATATATATATATATATATATATATGCACATAAAGTGGCTTA
>JAVQIZ010183892.1:0-16674 GCA_036023535.2 Galaxias brevipinnis
CAACCACCAGGCTCAGGTTGTGGGGTTTTTGTTTCACTTCAACCACACCTTTCCCTCTCCCCCCCCCCCCCCCCCCCGATATGCTGACGCTTCCCTGTCTCCAAGATACTACAGGGGGATAATGTTGGCCCCATCTAGTGCACAGTTTCATTGAATTATTGTCTGAAAACGGAGAAAGGACAAAGTGTCCTCTTACCATTGAGCTTTTGCACAACCGCCGGTCAGAGGAAGTGGTTGCTTTGTCCTCATGCATTGTGCATGCCACGGGCTCACTGAGTAAAGACTGTGTTTAAGGCATCAGCTCCAGATGGGGCTTACATTTTCTCTCTTTCTCTCTCTCTCTCTCTCCCTCCCTCGTGCTGTCAGTATCCCTCTCGCTTCCTCTGTCCATCCCTTACCCCCACTGTCTCAATGCTTTTCTTTCTCTCTTTGACTCTCTCTTCTTTTTTTGATATCCTCTCCTCCTCCTCCTCTCTGCAGAGTCAGGGGAGGACATCCCCTCCGTGAGGAAGGCCGTTCAGCAAGCCACTTCCCATGCCAGCAAGCTGCTGCGCCATCCCAGCCCAGACTACAAGAAACTGGAGGTGAAAGGCACCCACCTCTATGCCACGAGGCAGTCACTCCCTCAGCTGCTATAGCCGTCCCTTCTCACTTAACCGGCCCGTTTCATTGGTCGATTTACCGGTATCGGGTATTCTGCCCTCTTTAATCATAGTAGTAATGATTTAGATGTAATCATTCCAGCAATAAACGTTCTATGTCGGGTTTTAGTTTGAGTTCCTCGAGCAAGCGTTTCAGAGCAGCCTGTCCTAATGTTCCTCTGAGGAGCTGAGACCAGCAGCTGTGCCAGTGCGGCACACACACACACACACACACACACACACACGGCCCGCTGCACCCTAACGGTCCCTCACGCAGCACCAGCCTAATGGTGTCTCTGTGCCCTTGTCCTGTTGGCAGGACGTCATCAACCAGCTGATGGCGGTGGAGACGGTCATTGCCCGCGCCCGCTCGCTCAAGGCCAAGTTTGGCATTGGGAAGGGAGAGGACTCTGAGGAGCTGGAAAGGTAGGTTACACACACACACACACACACACACACACACACACTCACTCAATTTGCACGCTCTATAAAAAGTTTTGGAGCGTTGTTATGCATGCTGAATGGCAAGCGCTAGTGGTAAAAGCAAGCTTTCACGTGGATTCTTGATGCCACTTGAAAAGGTGGTGGTTTTGTGTCCTCCTCCTGTGGTCTATTCTCTCTCTCTCGTTCTTTCACTCCCTCGCTCGTTCTCGCTTTCTATCGCTCTCCCTCTACCTCTATCGCACAGGCTTTATTACTATCGCCAGCCTGCTTTCATTTCATCGGCAGCCCTCTTGGGGTGGGGCTGGGGTAGGCACATGTGGGAATGCTAATAAATGTTGGGCAAACACACACAGTGGAAGAAGTAATTTGAATGGACTGCGTTGGGGTTATGGTGCCCTCTCTGACACCTACGTCCCGTGTCACTAGGTTTCACGTTATTATTAAAGCCCCACCAACACAAGCTATGTTTTCCCTAAGTCAACACACTCGCTTTTAATAACGGAGATGTGTGTGTGTGTGTGTGTGTGTGTGTGTGTGTGTGTGTGTGTGTGTGTGTGTGTGTGTGTGTTTCTCTCTCTCTTTCTGTGTGTCCATAGATGTTTATGTGTGCATGTGTGGATATGTGTCTATAGTACTTGGGCTGGGCTGACAGAGTGCACCTGAGGTCTCTGTCCCATAGCTGGACTGACAGGGCCAGGCCCGGGCCCAGGCCCAGGCACGCACCACTGTAGCATCTGATGGAGGGACAGAGGCAGAGACAGCCTACCACGGACCCTTAGTGTTCATTAGTGCCATGGGCTTGTGAAGGGCCCGACAGTCCCTAGTCAATCACTCACTCACTCAATTACACACACACACACACACACACACACACACACAGACAGGCAGGGCCGGCCTCATTAAGAGGAGACCCAGGGCTGGCCCTGCAGCACCAGCCTCCTCCCACCCTGTCTCCCAGTTGAGCTGCTCTGTCAGAGCAGACGGATGTGAGTTGAGAAAGCTGGAGCGTTCACACACACACACACACACACACACACACACCTACACAACGCGCAGCCCTGGTATGATTTGTTTTTCACCTGGTCCAATTTGTTGGAGGTGGAAACGGGAGTGAAGTCCATCTTTATCTGTCTGTGTCTATCCTGTAGCTTGGGTCAGCCTTTTCCCGTGTCAGTGCTTTCACTCATTGCCTCAGACGTTTTCAGGAAAGGTGACAGTCCGTTGCTCTGACCCCTTCACCCCCTTCTGTCTCAGGTTCGTCAGTTGCTTGCTGGAGGAGCCGGAGGTCTCAGTGGCTGGGGCGGGGCGCGGGCCAGCCGGCAGTATTATCCACAAGCTGTTCGTCAGCGCTCAAAGGGTAAGACCCTTCCCCCCTCACCCCTTGGATTTGACCCAGGCATGCGTAGCGCTCCACTGTGCTATGCTTCTCACCCTGTACTAACCGGCCACCCTCAAGGGAGCTGTATTAAACGGAGGCCACCCGGGGAGTCACGCCAGGCATCCGTTCTCCGGCGGGCCGACAAAAACCCTCCCAGGCACAACAGTGTTCTCCCCTCGACTGATAGCATCGCCCCAAGGAGATCACACACATCTAGGTCACCAACCTGCATCTGTACTGCCAGGGTGTACTGCAGTGGACGAATGAAAGGCTTTTGGCAGATTGTGTTGCAGCATGCCTTCGACCTTCTCTCTCTCTCTAACAGTCAAATGGAATGGTGAAACAGACGAATGTGTGTTTTGGTTTAGTTCAGCATGATCTGATAAGACAAGTGAGAAAAACACACACCCGCGGTGAATGGTCCTTCTCATCTGCATGCCTAAGTGGTTTATAAAAATCAACATGTTTGCAGTGATTATTTCAAAATGACGTTTACCTCGTGAATCGTCGCATACCTTTCTATTGCACCTTCTAAGGTTGGATTTGCAAGTGTGTGCACGGCATGTGTTCCGCTTGAAAACATTGCTTTTGATGAATTCAGTGAAGATGAAGTGTTTTCCTAAGTTAACCGAGTCTGAAACTTGATAAATGCAACACCGAGACAAAAGTTCATCAACAAATTTCTTCCCTGGCTCAAGCCCCAGACTTTGCTTAGTCTAATTGCTTGTGAAAACACAGAAAACAAAGTGGGAATGAATGCTTGGCTCTTGCGCCTACCGTAGCTGTTAGAACAATAGCGCGAGGAGCTGGAGCTCCACTCCCCTTCTTTTTTATCACATCTTTTTTTTCCTTCTACCGCAAGATGTCTGAGTGTTAAATTATAGCCTGTGTTGCCAATCTCTAAATAGAAAGCTAGTAATTATCCCGAGCATATGTAAATCAGGTGAAATCAGCGCATCAAATGAGGTGAGTTTCTTGGAGAGGGCGCGAGAGGAGACGGGAGGGACGGATAAATGTCTCACCCCTCCCTTGTCATCTGACCCCTTACTCTCACAGTACAGGTGGAGAAAAGTTTGGTGGGTGTTCTCCGTGACTGAATGCAGCTTGCCTCCTCTCTAGCATCACAGTGCATGCATTGGGGGAATGCCATGCGGGAAGTCAAGGACGTTTTCCTATCCTCTCTTCTAAGTAGCCTGACTTAGTCGTTTTGTTTTTGGTGTCTTTTTAATTTGCATTTTCCATTCTGTTATATGGTGTTTGTTTCCTTTGTTTCCCTCCTAACGCTGCTTGCCTATCACCCATGTCAAGCTGGCCGACTTCACCAGTGATGAGGTAACCACTAGCAACCAGCAGATACTGTACATGGTTCCACTTAACCCTTTGCGTACTCCACACCGCCATCCTATTTATCTCCATCTCGGGGAAACACACTCGCTCACTCCCTTTGACACATCTGTCTTTGTTCTCGTTATTTAAAAGGAGTAATTATAGCTTCCTTTAGCCATGCTACTTTGATTTCTAGCATGCCGTGGCCATTGAACATTAAATTATGTATATATATATTTGAACCTGCTCTTTATTCCTTGCGCAGTAACTTAAAATAGTTACCAACTTCAAATTTGATAAAAGCTAATTAGTTGCTTCTTGTTGTTTGTCCAACTTGCCCCTCCTTATTTCTCCAATGTGGCCTCTTTTGAATCCAGGGTTTTCTTGTGGATGTGGAGGTTTGTACAGTAGGTTACTACATGTGATTTAGATTGAGCCTGCCGTCTTCTCTGTGGAGGTAGAGTCAGCCACTGTGCCGCATTGGATCCCCTTTGCCTTTAGATCTTAGTTTTAGCATAGCGTTGTTGTCTTTTCACCCATCCAGTATAATGGGCCCATACTGAAACAACTGCATACACCTACATTGATCTGGGAGGCACATAACCAAATTATTCAAATCCATTAAATGTTGTTCCCCTGTTACCGTTTTCACTTTTAGATGGGATTTGTGAGATGTGAGGAGGCATTTGTTAATTCGTAATCAGCGCACCTAATTTATGTAATTTGTTCCTCCACAGTAAAAAAACAAAACAAACGAGAAGCTATTTTACCACTGTTTTCCAGTCTCGCAGTCTAGCCAATCGTTTTTTGATTGATGCCAAGGTTTTTGTTGTACACCTTGGAACTTTAACGGCGTGGAATTAAAATGTAGGCTCTCTCTCTCAGCTTTCATAGAGTAGGCCCTTCATATTCATCTTTACTAGGGCTTATAATTTCCCAAATTCACACCAACTCTACCGTAGTTCTCCAATTTGAGACTTTGTTTTGTGAAAGGCTTATAGTACTGTTGGCCTCTCCATTTTGTGGCTGGTGTAAAGGCCAATGTTCACAAATGTTCCTTTTTGTCCTTCTTCTATAGAGTGCTTTATTGGCTCCATTGGATGAGGACATTGGTCGCGGTGGCGGACTTGATGACAGAAAGCCAATGGGAAGTGGCGGTGTGCCAGACTTCCCACCACCAGCCGGCCGTGAGATCCTGCTCCGTACGTGTGTCCCTCGACCTGCGCCTTATTCCAAGGCACTGCCGCAGCGCCTCTTCTGTGTATTGATGAGGGAGGACTTCAGACTGGCCGGAGCCTTCTCTTCAGACACATCGTTCTTTTAAGGCCACGGCGAGACGGAGAGAACTCAGAGGGCGGGGAGTTAGGTGGGGGGGCATGATGCTTGTTGCCTGAGTAGGGCAGTCCATCCAATCTGGGATAAGCCTGTTATTCCGTTGTGGATGGAGCTAGTAAATGTGCAGTGGTTGCATCAGTTTGTGCCATGCTCTGTGCGCACGATAACCCCTACTGTCTCGGGGCTGGTACTAAATCCAATGCACATGGATCAGATGGATCAGGAGTGGCAATCCTTTATTTTGACATCATCACACTGTGCTACATCTCAAGCCTAACACACACGGCACGCTAGATATCAGAGGGACAATTCATTATAAGGTGATTGGAAACCATTATAATAAATTGCCTTCTACCAAGCAGAGTGATTGGCAAGTAAGACGATACCATAATAAAAATGACCATCATCATCAAGTAGGATTGAGTCTTTATTAATATATTTGTTGCTGTAATAAAATCACTCGAAGGACCTACACCGTGTGTGTCTGACTTGAATAGAGCAGGCCCTGAAGGGACACTCTGTTGTACAGTTTTAAACCTTTGTGTTTACTGTTATTTCATATAATCCATGTTGGTTGGATTCATGGTTAAGATGATTGCCAGTTCGATTGGTTATTATCTGATTATTTCATATCTGCCATAGTGTCTTTTTTCTCAAGAATCTCCTTTAGTTTATGTTTTCGCTGTTTAATTGAATATTTTTAACAGTTGTTTACTCTATAGGTAATTGTTAATCTGAGGTATAAATGCAGAGTAGGTTGGTGTCGCATAGAAACCGAGCTGTAAATTACAGCTGCCACATTATTGGTGCTCTGCACAACCTTTCTTTACGTTGTTTTGCTCTGAATAGGCTTTAATATGTTTTTTTCTGGACCATTCTGCTTAGTCAATGATTGATTAACAGTGTCTTACCCTTCAGATTGGTTGTAGCAAAGTATCAGCTATAATGCTAATTATGGTATTATGGGACTTCACTTCCCCTGCCAGCCTCAGTTTATTCCTAATATGTGGCTCTCCAGCATTGCACCGTTATTTAAATGTAATAATTTAACAGTATGAACTGCCATCACTATCTGTCTGTTCCATAGCCCCAGGCACACTCCCGCTTACCATGATACTTGTGCAGTTAGTTTAAATTAGCCACATATAAGGCACTTCTCACTGGGAGGTGTATCTAAGCAGTATCTTTTCCTGCCCACAAGTGTGGAATTCTGGTTGAAGTGCAATTACTGATTCCATAAAATAATAATGTAGCCTCACATAGAGCAGCAAAGACTAGCATTGTAGATGATTTCCTTAGACGTGTCTGTGAAGATGTTAAGAAGTGCTTTTGTTTTATAAGTGAATAATTATATAAAAAATGCCAAGCAGGCATTCCCAATACATCTGTATCAATTTACAGAAGCAGTTGCTTAAGGTGGAGCTGGCCGAAGTCAGTCTATGTATGTTGAAGTGTGCTTTATGTGTTCTAGTTTAGTACTGTTCCATGGGAAAAATAAACATTTTAATCTAACACTAAAACAGAACTTATCAGTCTATTTTGCTCTACTTTATGTGTCACAAAAGCCCTTGAACTGTACAGTTTTACTTGGTCTATTATACTCAAAACGATTATAAATTGGAACTAATGTCGGATTTGGACAGAAAGTTATGCTTTCCAATCAAGACAAGCCCACATATGAGCTTCTCCCAGAATGCAGCCAAGGTGTAATTGTTATGCTGCTTGAGAAATTGGGTCCTTTTAAAAAATATATGTATATATAAATTGTGTTTCCCTTTCGAAGACTACAGTGTTTTATACTGTTAAGAAATAGTTTACCTTTATAAAGAATGTGTTCAATTTAAATATGGCCACTCACCCCCCGGTGGTATGAACAGTTGGTCATATTTTTCGTTTTGTGTATTTCACAGCAGGGAAAGTTGTAAGTTAAGAATTTCCATTAGAAGAGCGTATAAAGACTATCAAGACGGAACGTTTTGTTCTTGTATTAAATATTTAAATTTTACCATTTGAAATCTCATGCAATTCTCAAGCTTCATTAGACTTAGACATTTTCTTGTAAAGACTTTTTTATGTCTCATAAATTCTGGTCCCATCTCTGCTAAAGTACTGTTTAGAAATCTCGAAAGCAGCCCAAATGCTGCAATTCAGGATGGTACATCTATCTTATAATTTTATCTATAGGTAGTTCTCCTTCAGTTCTAGCGTTTGTATATCGATGACAGACAATGGTCATTTATTTTTTCTTTTGACATTTTTCAGGTATAATACATTTTGTAGGACTGAGAAAATATATATTCAACCATACACCCATACTTTTCTCCCCACAAGTGCCAGATAAAAACGTGGGAGGCACCTACGTTTTAACCTGTCACTTTCACATAGGCTTCATCACTGAACTTTCTTTTTCAGCAGTTTATCAATCAAATGCTGGTATTTTTTATCTCCCTTTCTCATTCTTGCTCTGTTAAATTTGTGAGCATGTGAGACAGCTTGAGATATCGTCTCTGGCACAAAGAGATCTGTACAGCGGGAGAGCTGTTCACAGCTTGATCGGTGGCTGCTGGCTGGTCCCGTAGCGTTTCCATAAACAGAAATGTGGCTGTGAAGCGCTTCAACACTCCCAATTGCGGCTTATCACTCTGTTCTGTTTCTATGGCAACACAGAGCCACTTTCCAACCCCTCTAGCCCCCAACCTGGCCTGGCTCCTCTTGTAATACAGGCAAACACGGTAGCATTGGATGGACTGTTGTGTGGGCAGTGATGCGCAAACACACATGCTCACACTTATCACACACACGGACACATTCTTGTGCATCTGACCGTCTGTTGCATTATGTATTTTTGTTTTGACTATATTGCGCAGAGTGTAAAGAAAGGACTTTATGAAGCATAGGCTGAATTGACACTGATGGAACAATCAGCCAGTGCAGCGAAGTTATCCAGACGTGTTTGGCTCATGAGTGAAATCTGCTCATTCTTCACTCTTCTGTCACAAGACAGGCAAGATGTTAGGAGAACTTTCCTGTGAAACTTGATGGCACACTTGAGTATGCAGCGAGGAGACATTGCATCTGCTATTTCTCACAAAGTTTCGCACCACTTAAAATAGCAGTGGCACTTTTAACTGTTACCCCCCTCCTCTCTCCTTTTTTCCTCCCTCCCTGCCTGCTAACCCTAACCCTCCTTACATCCCCACCCTGCCCGATCTAGATAAGATTGTCATAAATCAAACCTAATTCAACTTCTGCACAACCAGTTCTAAACAGAGGGTGAATGCGCTGTAAGCCACAAAAGTTGTGCATTTGATCAGCTTCCATCTTTTGTACGCTTGATTCCCTATTTGTTACTTGTCCATACAGTTATAATAGCTCAAATACAGGACAAAATCCAATGATTTATTCTGACTAGTTTGCATGTTGTCTGTGTTGCTTAGGGTTATGATGACCTATACGGCCATTATACCTATGATAATTCCTTTGTCCTTTTGTAAACTTATGCAGAGTGTCCACTGGAGCAAACCATTTGTGATATAGGTTGCTGGGACAGCTTTACTAGAATGTTTGCTTAGCAACCTATTGATGATAATAGATCTGGATATTAGAGACGGGATGTGGTTTAGATTTGGTTGTCATTTAGTTGGTATGGACTGTAAGCTAGCTTCTTATTAGATCAATGAGCCTCTATCGTCAGTCACCCAGCAGAGTAGACACAGATTAGTGTGTTCGCTGTGTGGTTGGTTGTATAGGATTAGAATCCTTCCTGAATGGGGAATGATAGGACAGTGTGGGTGGTGTATGCTCCTCCTGCTCAGCATGGCTATGGATTTTGTTACAGCACCTCCAGCGAAATAGAAGTGTGTCGAACCACCAAGTAAAATATCTCCACGTTATACAACAGATTTTTGTTTTCAACATGAAACTATTATACAACCTCTTCCTGAGCTACTGGTGGTGAACTGAACCCCCAGACGTATGTAACAGCAGCTATTACTTCAAAGTTTGTTTTAAGGTCGCTAAACCTATGTCATAAACATTCAAATATGAAACTAAACTAGATCAAGCTTGAGTATGATTATATGAGGGCCTGTTTGGTGAGGTTTTAAGTCACATTTTTCAAACAGTTTATACTAGTATATACTTTTAATAGTCATATACTGTACGTCATGCCTTTTATATATTATTGCTACTCTTCAACTTGATTCTTTGCACTCAAACAATTAATACTGCATCAACAAGATAAATTTAGCTTTGGATTTTGTTGAAGAAACAAAAGGTTTTGCAATTTCTTGTGCGCTTTAGACCAAAGTGTTTGTTGTCCAACGTGTTTTGAAATCCTTTCTATCCGGCCATTAAGCACCCTGCATGCAATATGCCTGTCATCTCAATCATTTCCCCCGGCTGTGTGGATATAGAGCTTTTGGAAAGGAGGATGACCACTGACCAGTCTGCAATCTCTATCACTGTCGGAGAGAAATCAATGCAAGGGGCTCTTTTTCTATCTCTTTGCTAACACAACTTTTCTGTCCTTAGCTAACCTGTATCATTTCCATTTTTCCCTGTTCGCTCTCTGATGGAGATGGAGCCAGGGCACTGGTATTGGTTGTCTTGATTGGGACATAACTCTTTCTTAAGTAAAGGCCAAACTGATGATATTGCACTGTAGTGCACTGATATTTCATTCAATTAGCGGCACAGCTCAACAAGGGACAGCAACAAATACAACTCTTTTCTCCTATTTGAAATGGCTCTAAGTGGAGTGAAAGATGAGAATCTTCTTTTTTTTTTTTAGGTGTGGAAAAAAAAAAAATGAGATGGAGAAAGGTGCAGAGGGAAACGAGAGGATAAACATTGGTATTTCAAATCAGGGGCTGAACCTCTCAGGGCCCCAGGCCTCTTTCCATTTAGACACCCCCGGGAGGAGTCGGACAAAAGAAATCGATCCTTCTTTTCCGTGTGTAATAAGCCTGATCTTGGCTGCTGAGCGGTTGAGAAGCACCAAAGGACTTCAAAGCAGCTCTTATTAGAGTGACACAAAATAAATCCACACACATACCCAAACACAGGGGCACACACCCTATGTAAAGCTAACTCACGCACACACACACACACACCGGGGCAGACAGACGTATCCCCCCAAAAAGCATCGACCACCCCTGGGCAGTCTGCTCCTCACACAGCCCTCCATGGGGGCAGGCCCTCTACTTTATTGGCCTAATCATGTTTGGTGCTGATAGTATTTATTATCCGAGCTATTTCCTCAGTGAGCAGTGAAAGGTTTGCCAGCCAGAAAGCCAGCCATTGATTTGTGAGAGGCTGTCTCAGGGGCCACTTGTGGGAAAATGGCAAACAGTATCAGAGGGCCGTCCGGTGGTGTGGGGCTGCGTGGGGGAAATCGATGCCAGAACCGCCGGGTCCTCCTGTTCTATTTCCCCATAGTGTCTCCAAGGCCCAGAGGCATCTGCGCATCTCTTAAGAAACACCTCCTCCTCCACCCCCACCTTCATCCCTTTCCAACCTCGTCTCACCCTCTCCCTCCACCCCCAGCTCTCTCCCCGACACCAGCACCACCTCACCATCGGCATCTTGGCATTGTTGCTGGCTTCCAGGGGTAGTGCAGCCCACGCAGCTCCAAATCGTTTATCTTCTCCCGGCACAAAGCCACAGATCGCAAGGGAAAAGGAGAGCGTAAGAGACTGTGTTGGTGTTTGTCCCCCCCCCCCCTCCCCACCCACCCATCCTCCTCCTTCTTCTACCCTCCCTCTCTCCCTTCTCATCCCTATGTTTGACACCCTCCGAGATACCCCTCTCCATCTCTCTTGTACCGTCTTGTAAGGATGCGGGTGCAGACAGCCACAGTACAGCGGAGCTCAGGGGTTAGAGTGTGTTCTTTGCTTTTACCACAGTAAGGTGCGTAAGGCTATTGTTTATGCTTTAGTGGAACAGAACGGTTATAGTTCTGTACTTTCCTCCAAACATCAGCTTTTCCCTCTCCTTTATGATTCACTCTGGTGGTTCTGGTGTCCAGCTCAGCACTGTAGCATCTCCCAAAAAGAGATGTGTGCATTGTGTTGTAGTGCTGCCATAGTTATTTTCAGTAATGCCATTATGTAAACCTACTTTTTCAATACCGATTTTGGGAGAAAAAAGTTTTGGTTAATAACAAAACTGTTTGTTTCTCCACATCCTTATTTAGTTGACAAAATCTGAAAATGATCAACATACTGGTGGTTTTCAGAAAAGATTGCATTTGCATGGTAATCTTTGAGAACACACTCCAATACACACTGCATCCTATTACATACTTCTACAGCCTGGTATACCTCATCAAAATATTCCAAAGATCAAAAGATGACATTAAAAAAACAAACGAAATACACATCACTGTCTACTGCTCCTCTAGTCTCCTGTGGAGAGACAAAGTGAGAGAAGCGCAGTTATTTCCCATGTTGCTTCTGTGAGGGAGCATGTTGACCCTTTATGGGCGCCACTCTCCCAGCGGCCTTTGCTGCTCTTCAGTAGGACCTTTTCCGGGCCTAGTGAAACCCACCACTGTTCCCAAGGCAACGAGCCAATGAGGCTCCTGGCTGCCTCTCAGACAGTGGATTAAACCCTCATCTCCCCTGAGCGAAACATCCAGCACTTTCACAAGCCGCCATTGTTTTTTTAGACGCCGCAAGGCTCATGAGAGCAAACAGTCTGTGGGCGATGTCTTATCCCCCTGCTCGAGTTCAAACCTCATATACCCCCATCCCCACCGTTTGAAAAGACTGCTGAGATATGCAGAGGCGCTTCAGCAAACAGTGATATTGAGCGGAGAGTTTCACATTTTCACTATGAAAATATATTTCTTCGCATAATATTGAGAGGTTCTTGATTTTGTTTTGATAACATGCGGAGAGGGGAGTGATCTCTGCAGATAGGGAGGTCATCTCTTTTCATCCATTCTCTATCTATCAACGTACATTTTCATCTTTCATTCATTTTTTTCTTTATTGCTTTGTATATTATTGCGTTACCAAATAGTATTTCCTTGCTTACTCTCACTCTGCGTTGCAGTTAGGGAGGGACACTACGGGAGATCTAGTTAGCCATGTAACACAGTTATGTGCGGAACTTTTGGCCTAATTGTATTTTAAATCAATTTTCTTATGGTTTGTGGAGCCAGTTTTTTTTTTATCTATGCAAGTAAACAAGAAATGTGACAAAACCTCAAACTTGAATCTTGAATTTTGCTTAACACAATGGAACTAAATAAATTTAAAAAAGCAAACCAAAGCATTCTTGTGAACAATATGGCATGATAGGGGATCGTCCTAAATGTTGTTTGTATACCATATATGTTTAAGCCAACACGAACATCACAAACCTTTTTATACAGTGTTTCACTTTTAAAATTTACTTTGCAATTTCACTCTGGTTTTTGTCCTGGTTCTGAGTTCCTTGTGTTACGCATCCTGACTATTACTTGATCATAACTTCGAAGTATTCTTCCAATGAATGACCATGCAATGATCTTTGAGGAGGGTTTGTGGGACGTTGGGGTGGGAATATCTAAACTGTATTTAAATTGACGTCAGTTTTGGTGTCATCTCTCTCTATTTAGCATTCCAGTTAGTTTAGTCAAAAAAAGCGTTTTCTCTCCACTGATGTAACTGATCAGAAAAGGGATCCATGCATGGAGGAGGGGAAATATAAAGGGAAACAACTTCAAAGGAGGTGACAGTTTGATGGCTCACCTACTTTTTTTCTAGTTGTATCTCCATCAAAGAGAGGCCTTCCCCTTCAAAGGGACTTTGTGTGTGTGAGTGTGTGTGTGTGTGTTTGGGTGGGTGTGGGTGCATGCATGTGTGTGTGTGTGTGTGTGTGTGTGTGTGTGTGCGCGCGCGCATGCAGGCACGTATGTGTCTGTTAATGTGTGTTGCAGAGTGAAAAGGGATGAAGAGGACCACATGAAAGGAGTGTCTCACTGTGGTAGGGTTTAGATCAGCTCAGAGAGGAGAGCTTCTCTTTATATGCCTGTGTGGGGGTGTTGGAGGGTCTGCGTGGGTATAAGCGAGTGAGAAGGCATGTGGCCAACGTGTAAATTGATTTTGGGAGCCGAGTGCCCTGTAGGGATACAGTAGGTGCAGGGGGCCGGGGTACTCTCACAGGGGTCTAGCCTGTGGAGGTGGCTCCTCGGCAGGATTCTCACCTTTTAATTGGCATGTTTCCCCTCTCTGTGCTCGCACTAATGGAGGGAGGTCACACCGAGGCCTCCTGCTTCTATGGCAGGTGCACCTGCGAGGGTGAGCACTGGTGGTGTGGAAGGAAAGGGTACGCGTTGTGCTAGTTGTTTTATTTAGAACTCGGCAACACACAGGCACAATTCCGTGCTGAAGAATGCTGAGAACCACGGCAAGATTATAATTAAGAAAACGCCGTATATTATCAAAAGGTGTTGGGGAAGTGTGTCCAGAGAAACAGAGAGGGACACGGGCCAACGTTGGAGCATTGCCGAAGTCAATGTTATTTCCTGAAATGAGTTCTCTGCGGAGTTTGATTTTGAAACCTGTGTATTCTGTGTAACAGTTTCCCCTCAGGGTGGAGAGGTGATCTCTGTCCATAGGAAAGGAACGGACACGCACACATGCAATGACACACACGCTCTAGCGCTCTTTCAGTGGGCTTCACACACTAAAATATAAACTCTCATTCTCCACTCAATGTACACTGGGCTTGTGGAGGCCTGGAACCTCTCTTTTTCTCTCTCGCCCTCTTGGTCTCTTTCCTTCTCCATCTCTCTCTGTGTTCCAAAAAAGCTCCGCTTTCTCTACTTGCCCAGCACCGACTCACCTCTCTCTCTCGCTCTTTCCACCACTCCATCCTCCCACCATCTCTCTCCCTCTTGGCCTCCTCATCCATAGGGAAGAAAGCTCCGTTCAGCGCTCTACCCGTCCATGTGTGGGCGGCCAGGAGAAAGAGTGAGCCCCCTAATGACACACACACTCCCACACATGCAGCTAAAACCCAATCTCGTCCTGACAGAGAATGAAAGCTATTCTACATGCTATCACTTCCAAATGGCCAATCGATGGATGTCACTGACTCACCACCCGTCCACCCACAGCTGCCTCTTCTTTTATTTAGCCCAAACTGAAGCGGCTGGAAAGATACAGCGAGCAGGGGCGTGTTGTGAATAAGGTAGGTGAAGAGGACTGCGATCGATGCAGGTGACGGCTGCGGACATGATTGACGCACAAAGAGACATTGATACCCTTCTTTCACTCTCTCTCTCTCTCTCTCTCTCTCTCTCTGGCTCTCTCCCCAAGTCGTCGCCAGCCCCTGATTCCGGCGTAATCTTCGACTCCATTCAGCAGCCCTAATCTCATTACAGATTTAAACAGATCCCCTGTGAAAACATAAACCCTGACTGAGGGAGGGGGCTCCGACAATACCTCCGGGATTAAGATAATCTGACAGAGTGTAAATCACTGCTCCCTGCGAGCTGCTTGTTTTAGGAGCTAAGTGCTTTAGCAGGCGACCATGTCCGCTCTTCTGCTGGGCGGGAGATAAGGACACTGAATCATTTCTATTTACCTCCAGTCACAGTCAAAAGTATCTCCAAATATCTCCCTGTCAAAAACCCTGCGGTTGATGAGGACCTTGTGTTGGATCGCTCCGTATTTGCACGCGTCTGCATGTGTCGCCTGCACTTGAATAAGTGAGTGGTGATTTCTTTTCTTTTTTTCACCAACATGTGTATGTTTGCTTCATCCGCATGAATGATCTATTCCGACTGTGTGTCTTGTTCATACCTGATTGTGTGTCAGCATGTGTGAGTGCATATAGACAGACCCACCCACCTTGCTGCCACCGCGCTGAATTCTGGAGACAGATTCTGTCAGGGTTTTCTGCCGGCATCAGAGCCTTAGGCGAGTGAGGGAGAGAAAGAAGGGAGGCATCAGCAGAATGCTAGCGTGGCTCTGTCAAAAAAAGTGGGAAAGGAGGAAAAGGAGGCCTGATGGAATGGGGGTGGTGTTCATTAATGTCTGTCACACTGCCTTCGCCATAATGACATGAGCTGTGAGAAAAAGGCCAGCGGGTGACAAAGAAAACGGAGAAATCCGGGCTCACTCCTCTGTCAAGTTTGGTTCTGCAGCTGTACCCTGCTGCCTGTTTCAGCCATTAGCCTGGCCCAAATAACTCTCCAGCATCTATTGTATTTCTGACTCTGTGATTACACTGGTTACACAACCATTGGCTCCTGCATGGAGTTCTTGAACACGGCTGGAAAATGTCACAAATCTGGCAGAGATGCTGATGGGACCCATAGGGCCAATCACCACCCTGAGCAAAGAAAGTGAGCTGCCACGTTGCTAGGCTGCTAAAAATGGAAGACGTGTTGCTAACGCCTATTTCACTGTGCGGAGACAAGTGTGGGGGGAGGGGGGGTAAGGGGGAGGCGGGTTTCTCGGTCGTCGGCAGCACAGGGTTTCACAGGCCCGGTTGATTTCACACACAACAGCCCTACGGGTCGGCCCTAACTGGCCTACCGCTGTGCCACTGCTCCAACCCCCAGGACATCACCGCTGGAGAGGGGGAGAGAGGGAGTGAAGCTGAGCCATCGGTGCATCACTGCCTCAGTGCTCATGCAGCCCCATTAGAAGCCATTAGGAGCCGCCTCTAAGGGCACAGACACTTCTTTCTCCGGAGGAAGGCGGAAAAGCGGAGGCGGGCGCTAAATGAGAGAAATAAACATGCCTCATGCCAGTCCCAATGATCCTACATTTTTGATTGCACGCGCTTTGAAGAATCCTTTCAAGAATCCAACACGTCCTGGTCCTTGGAGCCCGTTTCCCACATCTGGAGGGGGCTGCAGGGGTGCTAATTGGAATGTTACACAGCTCCTCATGAGGGACACTGCTAGCAAAGAGACCGCTCTCTCGCTCTCGCTCTCTTCTTTCTTACCATTTCACACTATATCGTACCCTAACTTTTTCCCCCTCTTTGTTCAACGCCACTCATCTCTCCCTGTGTTTCACTCTCAGTGTAGTTGCACATCACCTCCCTCTCTTTTTACGTAGGCTGAGGAGCAACACGGGGCCTTTAATGGTGCCGGCATATGGATGAGACTCACTCAGCTGATGGCTGCCAACTCATTTTTCATGACCTGGTTTTGTGACCTTCCAGCTGCTGTGAGGTGTTGAGCATATGCTTCCCATCCTCTCAGCACTGGATGAAGGGGATTTCTTTTCGCATAGTGAACTCTCAAATCTTCATGTGTTTACTGTTGGTGCAGTCATTTTCAAATGATAACCGACCATTGTTTGAAGCTAAGACACTAAATTGCTCCCCTCTGAAGAAAATTAACTGGAGTAATTTAATATATACTGTTATTTGCCACCTTGTATTCTGCAGGGAAGAAATTAAAAAGTGAAATAAGGAAACAACTATGTAGTTTTAAAATGTGATTGTGAATTAAGCCGTTGTAGAACTACAAAGGACACTGCTGGACATGAATGCCACGGTCTCGACCAGCTGGCATTCTTGTAGAAGCAACTGCTTGCA
>JAVQIZ010183895.1:0-16227 GCA_036023535.2 Galaxias brevipinnis
TGAACAACATGTGTTGCCGACTTCTTCAAATCACTTCCCTTACACTGCACGTCTAAGTCAGTGTTATAGCGCCATCTCATGGACAGATTATTAATAGCACAATAGCACATATCATTACACTACCTAGTACCGGCTTACGTAAAACCAATCTGTGCCAAATTTCGGTGCCTGCAGAGCGCATCTGGGCTCACGAATAGAGAGAGAGAGAGAGAGAGAGAGTACATCACCATGTCAGCCCGCCCTGCAGCTCAACACAGTCAGGGCACTGCTAGCTAGCTGAAAGCTGTCCAAAGTGTGGCAACAATCTTAGAAAACAAGAATTACAATTGCGAATAGGATTCAGTGTGCATTAGAACGCTAGTGCAACCACAAAGGAAGTTAATTATAAAGAATGTTGTTTCAGTCTATTCAGGGCTAGAGTGACTTGCGTTCAAAATCCCAAAACAGCACCAACTGCTATCACCTAGTTCATTACTAGACAATAAGATAACAAGCTGTACTTATGGGAAAACTGGTTGCACCCTACTTTGATGGGTTACATATATCCAAACTATTACAAAAGCGACCTAAAATCAAACAATTAGCGTAGGTGACAAATTTAATTCTGAACTTAGTTTCAACAAATTGGTCCTCTCTTCCTACACTGCACAATGTCCCATTAATATGAACACAAATAGGTAACCCTAATTACATTTACATTGTATGTAAATTGTATATTATTTTTAAATGATATAATCCAAATTACAAATTATAGCTATTTACATTTTTTATTTTTTTGCTTGATAAATCAATCACTTGAATTGCAATCTTCTTAGGTACAGAGGTTACCATAAGATCAAAGCTGGGTTGGGCTTCTCTGTGCCCTCAGCACAAGTAACTCCATTTTTCCCTGTTCGCACATGGCTACATAGCAATTGTCTGCTCCACTGAAGCTTACTCTCATGTGGGAAAGGTCTGCTCTTTCTTGGACACACACACAGACTTCTGCATCTGGCTGATTTACTTTTCTGGAGCCCACATAGCCTCGGCCACATGTTTTATCTAAGCCACTGAGTCACACTAACTTTCATGGTGTTGCTACCTCACTTGAGTCACTCAAGGGCTCCAGTCCATAATCTTTTGCACTCTGTCACACTCACTTGTCAATGGGAAGTAAACAGACTACATGCTTTCCTTTAGACTGTTCTAATCCAGGTTGTTGGGACCAAGTGTTATAGTTAGCAGGTAATTTTCTACACTTATGGCAGCTAATATGCTGATGTGTAGCTGGAGCCTTGAGACTGTAATGTAAAGGGTTTACTTAATATGTGGAGGGGCCTAACTGTCAAGCCAAATCAGTGGAATTCATTCAGTGAATGAATTGTTGATAGAACACAGGTTGTATTGAAACCTTATTAGAACAGATATTGCCCTGACTTAAATACTGCGTGTTAGACAGTGAGGTGGCTTTCATTTGATGTGTTTGTGAACATTTTCCCAGAAGATATCAATGATATAGTTACTTAAAGATTGATTGTGAATGCCTATAATTTTTTTGAACGGACAGCACTCGTAATAGGTTAAGAAATCTGCTATTTGTACATAGATGTAATAATACTCCAGCAGCACTATAGTGGACACGTTGAAGAGGAAACTTAAAGACAGGTTCTATTGTGGTCAGACAATGCTTATCTAGGTTGGACCAGGGAGTAAGGGACCTAAATCTGAATTGCAATGCTAGGGGAAAGTACTTATTTGACTAAATAACCTTGCATTTCAATATATTTGATTAAAGAGTCAAAGTCAAAGTGTTTTATTTATGAAATGTGTGACGACCCTCCACTCCACTTGGTGTCCCTGTGCCCTTTGTTGTACGATGCTGAGCATGGCAGAGGGGCATCAGCTTCATGCACCACACCTGGGCCGGGGTGGTTTCTGAGATACAGCGCACCTTCTTCTTCTCATGACTACCTGGGCCAGGGTGCTTTCTGAGATACAGCATACCTTCTTCTCATGACTACCTGGGCCAGGGTGCTTTCTGAGATACAGCATACCTTCTTCTCATGACTACCTGAGTCAGGGTTGGTTTCTGAGATACAGCGCACCTTCTTCTTCTCATGACTCTACCTGGGCCAGGGTGCTTTCTGAGATACAGCGTACCGTCTTCTCATGACTACCTGGGCCAGGGTGCTTTCTGAGATACAGCATACCTTCTTCTCATGACTCTCTGGCTCTCTCCTTGCATGCTGTTGTTTTGGGTTTTGTTTGCTACAGACATTTTTCAGACATCCAGATGCTTACATGACTGATTACTGACATCGAAGTTAGTTACGTTCTTTAGGGTTATATTTACAATAAAAAGTGCTGCCTTACACCTGCACTTTCATTTGGTCTCCCATTTTTGTCAGAGTTTAAGAGCCGGACTGACAAATGCGGGACACTACCTTGGAGGTCCTCTCTTTTCCATGTGTGAGACGTTGCGTTTGACCTTCAGGCACACACTACCAAAAATGGACTGTTGTATTTTCCAATGGAAGAGATGGCAACAATTGACTTCAATTACAAATACACATGGAGTCGAAAGTCGAGAGTTCAGAAGAGTAGACTTTATTCAGGATAAAATATAGCCGAGTTGGTCTGCTGTTCTTCACAAAGTTCTTATATACCGGGTATTGTCAGCTGACGTATCATGTCACTAACAACATGGCGCTCGACATGGTGTATCACTTGATGCTGTATAACGGGGGAAATAGACCGATATTTAATGTAAGTTGAATAACAATGGTTAAATATCAATGCATAATGTAAGTTTTGAAGTTTATAATTGAATGTATGCTAAATAAGGACATTCTCTACGCTGTGCTTAGCAATCGGGCCATTAAATCGATCAGGTTTATTTAAGTGGACTACAAAGCGTGGCTATTTTCGTCAACTTCACTTAATGCGGACAGACTTAGCCCTTAAAAATGTGATGTATTGGTCTATCCCGAGTGTAAGTCAACTCTCGAACTTTGAAGTTTATATTTTGATGAAAATTTCTTGACTTGTACGGTGCATTTTGTTTGTGTATGCAGGGCTGTCACAATAACCGCAATTTTGCAGTACCGCGCTATTGACAAGCCAACTGCAGACGACGTTCACGTTTTTTTTTTTTTCATGAAGCAGGGCCCTTCTTGTTTTACACTTCAATGTGTGTGTAATGAATATTGAATAAAGTCATAATGAAAACAAGAGTTAAGAGTAATTTTTCCCGCCAACTGTTCACATCCGGTGCTGCTGAGTGTCACAGTCTTTGTTTTTTAAGATGGAAACAATGGCAGCTGCTCTGGTCACAAAACCAAAAGCAACTTCTCCCATTTGGGAGCATTTTGGCTTTCACCCAAATGAAAAGGGAGAGCCAGACAATTTAGACGAGGCAATATGCAAAATCTGTGCCAAAAAGGTCGCTGTGAAACAGGGAAATACATCGAATTTGAGGTCTCACCTAGCTACCTATCATCCAGTTATCGAAGCGCAACTGCCCCCACCAGCGCCAAGCCGTGGAGCAGCCTCAAAAGGGACAGCTCAGGCTGGTTTCAGCCAACAGTTGGGAGTGGGTGAATCCTTTGCGCGAGTTGCCAAATACAGCTGTGAAAGTAACAGGCAAAAATGCCTTACAGCCATTGTTACGCAATATCTGGTTGAAGAGATGGTTCCATTTAGCACGGTGGCGAAACCTGCCTTCAAGTCAATGCTTAAAAAATTCGACAAGCAATTCGAGTTGCCCGGCAAGACCTACTTCTCAGAGACTGCTGTCCCGAAAATGTACAACACAGTAAAGGCATTGGTCGAAAGCAAGCTCGAGAATGTCGACTACTTCTCTGCCACAACTGATATGTGGTCAAGTGTCAATATGACTCCTTATATGAGTCTAATGGTGTATTATCTGACCACGGACTGGGCTCTTGAATCACGTTGCCTCAGAACAGTGTTTATGCCCCAGAACCACACATCTAACAATATTTTGGAAGCTCCCCTTCACTCATTTGATGAGTGGTCCCTGGATGAAAAGAAGCTGGCCTGCATCACCACGGACAATGGGGCAAACATTGTAGCAGCAGTGAAAAAATTTAACTGGCCGTGACTGAACTGTTTTGGTCACAATTTACATTTGGCAGTGACAAACGCAATGGCAAGTGCTAAGGACTGCACAGCCTGAGCAATGGGCCTGTGCCACACCCTGGTCAGTACGTTCTCTCAGAGCTGGTTGAAGAGAAGAGAGCTGACGAAAGCCCAATTGGAGCTCCAAATCCCCCAGCATGGCCTCATACTGGTAAGCTACGAAAGTTAGACTATTAGGTTTATTATACGCAAATTTATTAGTGACCAAATTGCATCACACTCAATAAAATACTTGTCATTTAGGCTACATTCAAATTAATCAACAAAGGCCTGGCTTACTAAAACACTTAACAACAGTTAATATGGCATTGCAGCCTGCAAATATTCTGTTTCTGGCTTGCTGGGATTATTTAAATAAATGTTTTTGTTTAACAAAAATATATTTAAACTAATAATAACTTTAAATGTAGCCTACATTGTTATTACGTTAATTAGGCTTACTAAATAGATGTAGGCTAATTTCACTCCTAATTTTATGGCCAATATTCTGTGCAGGACTACCCTACAAGATGGGGCACCAAACAGAAAATGGTGGACAGAGTCTTGGAGCAAATCCCGGCTATCAAAAGAGTTTTGAATGACCAGCAGCAACACCAGCATCTAATTCCGAGCTGGCAGGACATCGCTGTCCTAGAGTCTTGAAACCCGCGGCTGAGTTTACGGATCTGCTGTCTGGCGAAAGCTATGTTACCATGTCATCAGTCAAACCCGTTCTGAAACTCCTGACTGGAGATGTTCTGAAACCATCAGAAGTGGATACCACCCTGACATTTAACATCAAGTGAAAGATGTGCAGTGTTCTCCAGGAGAAGTACGAACCAGCTGCCTTATAAGAACTTTTGGCAAAGGCCTGCTTGCTGGACCCTAGATATAGGGGGAGTCATATAGATGACACAGGTGACAAAACACACACTGATCGAAGAGATGCTTGGAGTGAAGAACGGAGGAAGAGGTGCCAGTACATCAGCGGTTGGAGACGAAGAGTCCTCTGTGCAAGTGGGGGTGCCATCTGCAGCAAAAAAAGAAGACTTGGGGACCTGCTGAAGTCACAAACAACCACCTCCACATTCATACCTAAGAGAGCTCGAGCAGATAATGAACTCACACGCTACCTACAGGAGGCGCCCATAGACTGCAACGCAGATCCACTTGCCTGGTGGCGCAACAACCAGGCTAGATTTCCTCTGCTCTCTAAAGCGCCCGCAAGTTTATGTGTATTTGTGCAACAAGCACACCATCAGAGAGAGTTTTTAGTGCCGCCGGGAACATTGTTACGCCACTCAAATCCTCTCTGAAACCACATAAGGTTTCCTAGCGCGCAACGAGGACATGACAACCCAGGTCTAAATATTATCGACTTTATTCTTTATGCTAAAGGAAAGGTTTCGTTTTCATTTATTTTTACCATATCTTGTTCAGATTTGCACTTAAAAGATCTAGCCTAAAAAAAATGCTTTATTTTCGTTTCACAGTGTATATCTAGTCTAGGCTTCATCCTTTTGTTCCATAAAGGAGAAAAGGTGTGCGTTCTTATTGCGCCTCATTGCCCTTCCGTGTTCTGCATTTAACAATAAACGAGTATTTAATTTGTCTTAAAACGGTCATCTTTGTCATTTAAAAAGCAACAATATACCTAATATTAGCCTAACAATAAAGCTTATTTATATAGCACTAAAATCAGGATAAATTAAGTAATTTGCAAAAACAGCAAAGAATTTAGCTAATACCGCATATCACGATGTTGAGCCACCCTAAATCACCGCAGGGAAATTCGTTCACCGTGACAGCCTTATGTGTTTGTCAAATGTATGTCTCCCATTTATGCAAATTTACACAACATCAACTGTTCATCCCCCACCGTTCTATTTCAAACTTAAACATTTGTTTTTCCTTCCAAAATGACTAATGTCTCTCCTTCTGATCATGATAACAATGAAGTTTTTTACCCTCTTCTTACACGTGTATGCTTTTCTTAATGTTGTTTATCATGACTACTTGTACTGCCTACACGTTTCAGTTAGGAGCGGGTTACCTCCTGTAAATGTAGGTTATAATGTAGGTCTGTCAGTAACACCTTTTACCTTCTGTAAATGTAGGTTTGTCAGTTATACCTTTTACCTCCTGTAAATGTAGGTGTCTGTCAGTTATACCTTTTACCTCCTGTAAATGTAGGCATCTTGTCAGTTATAAATTTTACCTCCTGTAAATGTAGGCATCTTGTCAGTTATACCTTTTACCTCCTGTAAATGTAGGCGTCTGTCAGTTATGCCTTTTACCTTCTGTAAATGTACGGTCTGCCTCTACACATCTGCATTCTGTCACTGCTTTTCTTCTGTAGGGTCACCTTGAGTGTCTCAGAAGGAACCCAAACATGATGTATTACCATTGGTAACAAGTATTTGTTTATGTATGCTTCACACATTGGGGCCTTCGATATACCTTACCCCTAAGACAGCTAGACACCTTAGTATTCCGCATTCGCTGTCTTTTCTGATTACTCTACTTGTTCACTAAAACTAATTCTAAAATGGGATAACTATTTAATGACCTTTAACAATGATTGCACATACTTGATTACAAAAGAGGTGTAGACTTGTAGCACTGAATACACCGTAGCCCTCCCACACAGAGAGAGATTAGGAGGACATAGAGGGTTGGCAGAACATTTAGCTGATGATTAGATGCCTGTTTGTGTAGTCAAAAGATGTCAGCATGCCAGCGTGTTTGTTCGTATGTTTGGGCAGTAGAGGTGAGCATTGCCTATTGAAAATAGGGCAAGGCTTACATCCCTCGTGGAGGAAGCCAGGTAATATGCTTTTAACAATACATTGGAACACTGGAAAACGAAGAACTTAACTAAGCAAAATTTATGAGCTAAAGAAAAAAGTGAAAAATGGGAAAGGAAAGCTTTTCTCTCCCTAATGCAATCATAGACGTGACAATCTTTTGATTGTACAGTAGTAAATATTAAACGTTTTTGTAAGAACAGTGTTACATGATTTTGGGGAAATTTACAAATGTTCTTTTACAAGCCTTTATGTAAGAGGCGCTGTGGACAATTCTAAATAGTGTGTAACTGCATGCCTTTAAATATTGTTTGCCTTTAGAAGTATTACACTCCCAACTCAACTTTTTCCACATGTTGTGCTTTCAGATATTGTGTTGATATTTTCAAATTGTGCACTCTCCTCAAGTTGTTGGACGAAAAACAGGGTACCTACATGACAGAGCCTTGCTTTGAGTCCTTCGCAGGAATACTGGGCATGTCAACTACAAGCCTCCCTGCAAGCAAGCGTGGCTAACAAGTACCTCAAGGCAAGGACAACCATCCTGATTGTACAAGTGCCCTCTGGAGGATAACCTGACTTTGGAATTTTCTGTGGAAAACTCTTTGACAAACAAAACAAGTTTTGTTTTGAGGAATGTGTGTCTGTACTTCAAAGTGCATGGGAAAGTCATTTCCCATGGGCTTTACTGACCCATCAGTCAGATGGAGCAGGGTATACAAACCCCATCTTGTGTCTGATAAAATCCCTTTTGTCATTTCAAAAATAAATGCGGGGAATATAATAGTAGATGTTATAAGTAGATATTATACGTTGAAGGCTTCAGCTCAGAAGTATTCGCTATTAGGGTAAGCCATTCAACCTACATGGCATTTATCAGACATTAAGTTTGCGGTCATATGAAGGGCAGATGCTACTGAGGGAAAGATCGGTCATGAGCTGACTGAAAATGTGTAATTACACAGGACAAGGCACTCCCCTGCCTTGCTTCTCTCCTCTGCGCTTTCCCATCTCAGAGGATGATCATAACATTTTAGCATCTGCTTTGATCTCGGCTAAGTAATTTTTTGCCTTTTCAGATAGGATCAATTTGCGTTACACATATCACTCTTTTGATTTCTATTCCTCTGGCAACATGCCACAGACTATGATGCGGTCAATAGCATACATAGCTGGAGAAGGTGTGTTTTTACTCCTGTTGACTCACTCCGAGGGTACCATGAACTTGTATCCCAACAAACGTCAATTTAAAAATATTTTAAAAACTATGCTTCGACAATGACATGTGGCTACACATGACTCTATATTGGGATGTTTGTTTGTTCTGTCACATTATTTGACTGTAGGGTCTCCAGCAGGGGTCCATCAGGTGTGCTCCTGTATGGGAGTATGCTTTCATATTGGGCCAGTCCATTGTGCAGCTGTCTAGGGGGGGAATATAGGGAGACTCTCTTCTGCTCCATCTACTCCTGGGTAAAGAGCTGGAGTGGGCAAGCTGGAGCAAGCCCATCAGATGAAGCAAGCAGGCTGGCACTGGGTGGCTGCAGGGGAACTCAAGCTAAACAGCCCAGCACTCCACTCATGTAGATGAATACATATTTGTATGCTCTCCACTTCACAATGATTTTCTTTTGTAGTGTAAGGACAAAATCCCAGCTTTGTCCAATCAACCTTAATTTATGACACACACAGCCATCGAGGACACGGGTATTGTGGCACATGCTACAAAGAGGTATGCTTTCAAAGAGGCAGAGAGGAACCTTTGGCAAGAGGGGATTCGAGGACTTTCCTTGTTTGAAAGTAGTATGAATGATTCACCAACGTATTGCTATGGTAACTCTGCCAACACATTGATTTTCAGCTCTTCAGACACTGACAGAAGTGTATCTATTTTTTCAAACTGTCAAACGTTTTTAGTCTCTCGTCAGAGCAATAGATCGAACCATAACCCATTCTGCAATCTCAGATTTGCGAGACGCCTTGAAATTGTTTTTTTTTACAAAATAGTCGGCGCCACTTAATTAAAGAAGCTGTGCGTGTTCGGACAAAAGTGTACCATGACATTTCCAAGATTAGTCACACGCTACTTTTGCATGATATAAAATTTTTTATCAAGAATAAGTTAAACAAAACAAATATGTGAATCTGTCCCACACTTTTTTCAGATGATTAATTTTGCCGCCGAACCAATGAAAGATGGTGTCGAAAAGCAGTGCATTCTTCCTTTGCTATGGTGAGTCCTGTTCTCCTTGACCTGCCATCCATGGACTAATCCAAAGTCACTGACTGCCCCCTGATGCAGAGAGCACCAAGCCAGACCTTCCAGATTTCGGCTTTTACTGGGAACAAGGAGGCAGGTACAAAAGGCTCCTGGGGAGAAAGCAAGCCCACTGATGAACTGACTGACATTGCTGGTGATATTTGACTCGAAACAACACATTCTTCAAAAAGAAGAAAGGTTCACTCACTACTACTCACTTGGACTCCAGTAATCGACTATCCAAGAAGGTTTTGGTAGATGTATCTATAAAACTTTAGGTTTCCGATTTTATACTACTGTTACAAAAATGTCTATTTCTCTACTGCTAGGTTTGAAGTGCCGATGCACTTAATTTACTTCTGCATATTGTAAAATGTTGCATGACTGGAATGAATCCCACTGTAGTCTCCATTTATTTTATTTTTTGTTGTGTAGAGTAGTATTTGGTGTGTTTTCGTGCTTTGAAAACTGAAATAAAAAGGGTTCACCCTGTCAAACAATGATGAGGAAGCTTATCATCTCAGACAGACCTACCCGCCACCCTATTGCAGTGAATAGAATAGAATTTATATATAATATAATAAAAATATAATAATACACATATAAATATTCAACCTACTTTGACTCACATCATCTCTCACATGGGAACAAATACATCTAAATGTGCCAGTGACTGAGGAGATAACTTGCCTGTTGGTTAAGGGGGATATACAATAAGGAGTTTTCCAGGTAGCCATACAGGGCTATGTGCAATATATTAAAGACAATACCATACCCAAATTGCTAATTGTTGGGTTGGTAAATGAAATGCAAATAAAAAAGAAAGCAGTCATTTGAAAAAATTACTTTGATTTGTATTGAAACAAAAACGGAATAACTACAATGAATGTAATGTTTTACCTGATCAACATAGGACTTTAGTCCTTTTTCTTTTTAATAACTTTTTCTTAATAATTCTGAAACTGATGCCTGCACTGTAAAAGAAATCCCTTAAAAAAAGGGTCAAATGACTGGCAGCAATGGCTGCCAAACAAAAAACATAATGGCCAAACAAAAAACATAAGATGAAAGCAAAGTCTCCACATACAAATAAAGTGCAAAAACAATAAATTCACAGAAATTACAATTAAAGGTTTTACAAAGATATACTGTTATTTTACAGATATTTCTTAAATTATTATGATCAAACATCTTAAAAAAAGACGGAACTAAACATTCAGCAGAGAAACACTGTTATTTGACAGATATTTCCCAAATGATTACAATAAAACACCTTTCATAAAGTGACAGCACTTTAAGTTCAGCAGAGACAAACTGTTAGTTTAAAGATATTTGCTAAATCATTGCGATCTAACACTTTCCATAAAGTGATGGCACTAAAAGTTCTACAGAACCACTGTAATTCATTGCCAAAACTTGAAAATTTAATCTCCTGCCTTTTTACAGATAGCAACTAGAACATTCTTGCAACCAAACAGGTGCATGGTGCTCAAACAACACTAGTAAACTACTCCGAAGAATTCAATTTATAAACCCAGGCCTAACACATTATTTAGACTTGCAATTTTATTTTTAACAGGCCACAATCACATTGAATTGGTAGATTATAATTATTATCCCACAATGAATTGCTGCAAATCCATACCACAGTTGTTTTGGTAAATTGCTAAATTTGTATCTATATTTACAAAGTTTAGATGTAAAAGTACACATGAATGTAGAACTAAAATTTACCTTAAAATTACACAGAAAAACGTTACATTCTTAGTATGGACATAAACCTTAATATGAGGAGTAACATCTTTATGTTACAGATATTTGTACGAAATTTCGGAAAACTGAAAAAATGCAGTACAATTATTACAGTAATTAGTAAACATGTAATTTGTCATTGCGTGCTTAAACGAAAAGCTTGGTTGTGGATTTTGAGATAATATCCGTAATTTAACAGTGTTTTGAATGCAATTTCAAAACAGAGCAAACCACTGTGAAAATGTTAGTTTTGGTTTTATTTACAGTGTGCAACACTATCCAAAAACGTTGCGACAGGGGCAATTAAGGATTAGTAACAATGTGACAAGTTGAAATAACAAGGTGATGGGGAACAGGTGAGGTACTGTAAAAAAGAAGAAAGGCATCCTTCAAGTGCAAGGATGGTTCGAGGCCGCGAATTGTCCAGCAGTTTGAGCACATGTTCCCCAAACAAAAATCTGTAGGATTTGGGTATTTCACCCTCAACAGTGCACAATTTAATTAAAAGATTCAAGAAATACAGTGCAATCTCATGTGTAAAAGGAAAGACCAAAAGCCACTTCTGAATGCACTCGATTGCAGGTCCCTCAGATGTCAATGTCATGAAAACTGACCTGCGTCTTGTTTAGGATATCATGTCATGGGCTCAGGTATATTTCTGTAAAGCTTTGTTGCTGCATCCACAGAAGCAAGTTGAGGCATTATTATGCAGAGCAGGACCAATATATCAACATTGCTCAGAATTGCCGATGGCTTCTCTGGCCTCAGTCTCATCTGAGATGGACAGTAGCACAGCGGAAGCGTGTTTTGTGGTCCAACGAGTCAACATTTCAAATAATCTTTGGACAAAACAAAGAGCCAGTGTCTGTCATGGTATGGGGGCATGTCAGTGCCCATGGCATTGGTAACTTACGCATTTGTGAGGAAACAATTATTGCCGAAAACAATGTAAAACATTTGGAGCAAATTACATTCAGACACCGTCTTTCCCAGGGACGTACCTGCCTTTTCCAGAGGGACATTCTGTCAAGAGCACTGCTGCAGAAGTGCGGTTACTAGATTGGCCTGGCTGCACTCCTGACCTGTCCCTGACTGAAAATGTGTAGCGCAAAATGTGGTGACCAATTATACCTGAATAATGGAAGAATTTGGGAAAATTCAGCATGCTGTACTTGATCAACTGGAGTCATCAGTGATATTAAAATAAATGGTGATATAACACAGTGGTAAACAGTCGACTGTCTGAACATGTTGCAGTCATCAGGTTAGAAGCTTAGGTTTCCGTGGGTTAGGGTTAGGGTTAGGGTTAGGAGTTTCCGTGTCTCTGCTTCTTCTACATTTTTTTTGTACATTCTGGATTACTGAATGTGACACTGCCACCTAGTGGGCCCATTAAACTTTCGTTGACGTATGTAGGCAAACTACTGTGCCAACGTAAGCGCCAAATGGACGTTTACGTTCGCTTACGCGCTCACGCAGAAGTATAAACCAGGCTTGACGCAGAGGAACTCCCTAACTGACAAGTTACGGTGAACATAAATGTATTAATGCTGCGCCACAAGGTGCTAGGCTAAGCTAGTGAGTTCAAGTGAATAGGCCTAGAGGTAACAAAATTTGCATTAAAGGATGAACAATGCAATAAGCCAACTGTTGTAGAGCTCGACTAAAGTAAAGTTGTTTGACAACTCAACTGGAAAGAACATAAAAGTATGACAAATATAGTGTTTGATTGTTCAATGTATTTTCTGGCTGGTAAAGCTACTGAACTGTTTAATACTAAAGCAATCAGTTGTGTTTTGTCAGGTATTTTATTTCATTGGTATGGTGAATCTGATTTAAAATAAAGAAGACAACAATATTGTTATGAATTACAGTTTGTCATTAATGTACCTTTGCTTTATTTAAAATAATAAATACAGTATATACAATGGTAAGTTAAAATAGAAATGTAATTTCACTTTACTCAAATTAATTTACTGTAAAGGTTATTGAAAATATGTTGATTGTACAATTTACAATATATGTATATGTCTTGTTGAAATTGAAGGAATATACAATTCCTGACAAATTAGAAAGGCAATTGATTAATGAACAATTCTGGCCATGTCAATGACTGCAGGTCAGGTTTTTTTAATTGATTAGAAGTTGATGTCGAGCCAGCCCAGACGAGACCCTAGATCCCAGGATTGAAGAACTTAGAGCCAAGAACTGCCGACCGTACCTTTCTCCTGCCTTGGCGGTAGGATAAACATTATAAACTGCACAAGGCCAGCACTAGTCTTACTCAACTCCCAGCACCATTTTCACGATCCCAAATACCAGACTCTGACTTTACCCCTTTTTGACATGACTTAAAAGACACTTATCTTCTTCATTCTCCCTCAACGCAATCCTTGTGCTTGCTTAGGGACTGAATTTAACCATCACTGGTTTAAGTGAATGGACTGAGTTTGCATATGGTCACACTTAAAAGGAAGATCTCTGCTTGGTTCTATAGGCTGTCATATATAGGTCCCCCCTACAGAGAAGATCTCTGCCATGCCCTATTGGCGTTCTCTCTCTGCTCTGTTCGATACTCACTGACAGACAGAGGTCAGACTTACAGAAAAGATCTCAGCTCACAAAATAGTCTGTATGTCATGAATCAGTTGTAGCGTGTCTGTGTGTGCACGCCCTTTCAATGTGAGAGTGAGAGAGTCAGTGTGTATGTCACAAGTGACGATCATTGTGCTATAAATAGAGATTTTATTAGGTATTTATTTTTAGATATGTTATTTTATCAATTTACTTTTATAGTACCATGTTGTGTTTACTTTGCAGTGATGCATGATTGCCGTGTTTTTATTTTTTTAACTTTATTGCATGTATTTGGATTGAATTTTAGATAGCAACCACAATTGATTGTGACTAGGAAGACACCTCTCACACTAATTGGGAACTCTCCTACTGTTTAATATCACCTGTGGGTTAGGCAGTATAAGAGGGTGTAGTCGTGGGAGAAAGAGTGGACTTTTGGAAATGACAGAGCGCACGAGAGATCGCAGCGGACTGGTTTGGTTTTCTCATGTAGTATAAGAAACAGACTGAGAAATCCCCTAATGGACTTTGAGAGAGTGATTGGCTGTCAGTCAAGAGGAACAACACGAGTACACAGGCGAAGGTAGGAGGACTGCACCGCCCGTTGAAATTATTGGAATATACAGCCGTGGAAGGCTTGAAGTGGATAAAACCAAAATCATCTAACCAAACAAGACTGTATAATAATACAGACAAACTCGGGTCAGGGTGTTTTTAGTTTTTTTTTCCTATTTTTTCATTATTACTTTTCCTGACGAGTGATATTGTTTTATCAGCGACAGTATTTTTTTATTTTATGAAATGCATTCCAATACCAGTCTATTCTGATCAGCTAACTATTTTAGGAACTTCGTGCCTCCCTCAGTGTTTGGATCGACCAAATCGTATTCAAAATAAAAAAACGTGATTATTTTGAGTCCTACCTTGTTTCTCGTGCAAACTCAGACTGCAATCAATCTGGAGGTGTTCTTTCTGGGCCTTGCCGCACCCAGTGGCATAGGTGGTTCTATGCCTACCTAGGTTTGACATGTACATGTGTTTTCACTGTCATTTATTTATGTGGGTCAAATTGACCTGGACATTAATGTCTGGGGGTATTTTGCATGTGTACTCCCGCAAAGGGTATGTTTTAAGGCCATGGAGGTCCAGGTTGAAAAATAGTAGGCTATCCTTGTATCATTTTTGTTTTAGTAAAACCTTAAAGGGTTGATTTCACCCAAACAACACACGGAGGTTAAGTACTAAAACAAAAAGTGGGTAAAATATAGAAGTAGCCCAGGGGTAATATTTGACAAATTAAGTTGTGACCCAAGTTACCTTCCTCTGCAGAACATGCGCATCGAAATCGATTGACTTGGCAATGTAACAGATCAGGCTCCCTTCAATACAATCTCACTGCTAATTTTTTGGTATTCAAGTTTATCTTTTTTTCATTATTATTATTATTATTATTATTATTATTATTATTATTCACAGAACTGTTTCATTAAAATATAATTTACCTTTGTACTAAAAGCCAATCAATTCTTTCTACAGTATATGTCTAATGGCAGCAATTAAAAGGTTGATTACATGTCAGTTTATTTATTATTTCCTGTATTTACCAGATAGGTCAATTGCGAACCAGTTCTCACTTACACTGATGACCTGGCCAAAAGTCGAACAGGCACAAAACAACATACAGCAGGCAATCACAATAAAAACATGACACATTGTATTACACAATAATTTTATTTATTTGGTAAGCTATTTGCTGATCAATTACAAGCTAAACAATTATTAAAATGACCTGTTTAAATAAATATTATACACATGTTTAGGAAACAATAACATATTACATGTGTTCATAAATTTGTAACAAATTAAGCCTATGCTAGTCTCGGTTTAACCGTGTTATTACGTCACATCCAGAAAATACGTGACATCCCGTCTGAGGAAGCAGGTACGTCACATCCCATCTGAGTTGGATACTATTGAGCAAGTCACCAAACAATACATCTTTGATAAATGGGCCGCAAGAACACAGCCGTGCATTATAAGAGTTCTTGGTCACTAGCGTCCTTGGAAATAGGAACCGTACTTGGGCCACAAAAAAGGATGTCAAACGAGCTCATGAGAACACAAGAGTGGACAAAACCGTGGCTTGATAAACAGCCTTTGGCTCTGTTTGTAAAATTGCATTTTGGAACAAGTCCAGTTATCTGTCAATACTTACAAAAAGCCTTGAGTTAACCTGCTCTTTGCCTTTAGAAGTTCAAAACAGACATGATAGACATCTTGTTCAAATGAATATCCAGAGTTTCACAACTCTGACATAGGAAATGATTAATTTGTGACATTTTAAAGATTAAACCGTGTATATGTTGTGAGTGCTTTGTCTCTGCTAGTTATGAATCTAACTGCCCCAACACAACACATTAGCCCATCTTAAGACATAAGGTATGAGCTTTGAAATAATACTACACACCTTCATATAACACTTAAACTTCTTCAGTTACTGATAACACTGTGATGCTCTATCAGTAGCATATTAACTAGAAATGCACTTCCCTGCGCAAATGCGATGTGATGCATCACAGTTATTGGACTGACTGCCTTAGCACGCAGAACCTACCCCTGCAGCACAAGTAGACTGCGGTCCAAACCCTGTTTGTTGACAAGGGGGCTTATTGCTGCTAGATCGGTAGTGCCTCTTCATCATAATATAATGGT
>JAVQIZ010183904.1:0-18821 GCA_036023535.2 Galaxias brevipinnis
GTGTGTGTGTGTGTGTGTGTGTGTGTGTGTGTGTGTGTGTGTGTGTGTGTGTGTCCATCTACTACGCTGCATCAGTGAGTGTGTGCGTGTGCGTGTGCGAGGGCGAGGGCGAGTGTGAGTGTGTGTGTGAGTGTGAGTGTGTGTGTGTAACTCTTTGACATGTATTTCAGTGGTAAATGCCCCTAGCTTGTAGCTCACACACACACACCTCTCTGGGAGGGTTGCCTGAGATGTAGAGTCATGGATATTGATTAGTTAACAGAAAGGAACATGAAGAGCAGCATCTACGTTTCTCATAAGCCCTCTCCTCTCCTCTCCTCTCCTCTACTCTCCTGTCCTCTCCTCTACTCTCCTGTCCTCTCCTCTCCTCTCCTCTACTCTCCTCTCCTCTCCTCTCCATCCCCATACAGTATAAAGAGCCCAGGGCCTCTGGTTGGTTCACTTGTTCTTATTCGCACACAAAAACACAGACCAACACACAGATACACACACTCAAATGCACGTTACCACTAGCAAAGCACTACCAATAGGTTTAAGGCTACGGCTGAACCAAAAAGTTATACAACTTGATTGTGAACATGAAGCTATTACACTCAGGCCTTTCTGAGATCTCCATTGGGAGCCTGCAACATAATACAGTTAGACAAATTACACTTGGAGACTCTCATTTCAATGTCATTTCAAGTGGATCCATGAATGGGTTGGCGGGGTGATGAGTGGTGGGTGCTGTCTGATGTGAAGGCTGTCTGCTCTCAACTACCGGCTTTAGAAAATAAAGAGGTCTGTTCTTAAGACAAAGGTACTTAGGTTGCGTTTTTATAATAATGGAGTGGTGGAAAAAACAAATTCACCATTCTGGCTACTTCCTTGTCAAAACACACTTCACCTTGGAAGCCCATTAGTGACAAACCTACAACAATGATCTGCTATTCTTCATAATATACTTTAACACTGACTGTACCACGTTAACTTCCAAAAGGCAAGGAGCATCTTAAGCAGGGAATAAACATCAGACCTCACTCCATGTACGCTGGGGAGGGATACCACGTCCCCAGAACGTTATATTTTTAAATGGCTTTATCGAAAAGTTAGATGCCGTTTTGTTTCCGAGCCACTGCTCAGGGTGATGGATGCTCCTTCCCGAAAAGCGGCCGGGACGACGGAGGGGCGATTCATCACGGCCCGGCACTGTCTCTAAACGCTACTGACGTTAAGTAAGGGGCCGTCCCCCCCTATTCCCCCAGCTCTCCTGATAGTTGGCATTAGTATTGCTGCCACTGCCTCAGCGTAGCAGAATCGGGACAGAAGTTCTTTTAAAAAGCATAGATTGAATCATATCAAAAACGTATTGTCTCTGAGGAAATGTTCGTTTTCTTGTTTGCTGCAGCTGATAGGTTTCTATCTCTAGCTCACATGCATTGGAATAGTGTTAGTTGTCTGACAGAGTGGAGGGACTTGTTGGAAGTAAACAAATCTAGTGCGAAGGGGAGATCTTACATACTCAAACACACGTGCACAAATATTTAATGTATGACAAGGACTAGGCCTACATGCTAATCACGGAATGGAACAATGTTTATCTGAAAGACAAAGAAAGGGCACCTTTCACCGCCTATCAAACTCAGAATGTATGACGTATGCAGTCAACAGGCGATCAATGTCCACGTTATTAAGCTCATTATTATTTTTCACCTATTTAATTGTATACCATTAATACTTTTTTGGGCTTGGAAACGATTCATGTGTGTGTGTGATTAAACAAATTCATGAATAAAGGAATTATTTTTTTATTTTATCACATAAAATGTTATCCCTGCGCCTGTAACCTTGACTATTTTGCTACCATTAATGACAATGCAGATTGCCAAG
The DNA here is from genome assembly GCA_036023535.2 of Galaxias brevipinnis. Classification (NCBI taxonomy): domain Eukaryota; kingdom Metazoa; phylum Chordata; class Actinopteri; order Galaxiiformes; family Galaxiidae; genus Galaxias; species Galaxias brevipinnis. The sequence goes on from JAVQIZ010183904.1 coordinate 1,870, forward strand.
AGGCTGTTAGTGTAGAGACTGAAGTGACTCTGTGTTCATACTGACGGCTGTGTGCTTAAACGTTGCTGCAATCTGGATCTGAAGTAGAAATTCTACAAAAACAAATCGATTTTCAAGGTGCCCACTAGCTTTTCCCATTTGGTTGTCAAAGCAAACAATTTCAAACGAGAATGTGGCTGGCAGTGGGTGAACGTCAACAGAATATCTACATCAGCAAAACGTAGGGGCTGTAGAGGGCTGAGACCTGATTAGCTGTGTTTTGTTCCCTGGAAGAGCTGAGAAAGGACTGGGGTTTTAATTACCTACTCCTATGTGTTTTAATCAAGAGGCCCTTTGCTGAGCGCTAGTTAAAGGCCAGAGTTCAAAGAGCGGCGGTGGAATTTCAGAGAAGCTGACAGCATCTAATATGGCCAGGCCGCCATTGACAAACGATAACAACCAAAGATCAATAACAACCCCCCCCCCCCACCACACACACACACACACACACACACACACACACACACACACACACACCAAAGAAGGGTGAGGGAATAATGCTACACAAGGAAAACACTGATGCCTGCGTTAGACCCAAATGTCTATTTGTGCATTCGAAGTTCAGCGTCGTATTCTCAATCACCTTGACCTTTTAAAGGAGCTCCTTCTTGTTGTTGTTGTTGGTTTCCTGGTTCCATGTAACCTTTTTGCTAGCTAACCTTGTGTTCTCTGCTGCTCTGCCTTAATCATTTCCTTTTTGAGTTGTTTTGAAGCATTTGGGTCTGTAATGCGTTATGCACTCCCTTTCATAGATTTGAAGATGATTTGGTATCAGTTGAGTAAAATGTATGTGTTTATCTTTTTTGTCCCTCACATTGATGTGTTATTTGCTTAATGTAGGTATTTCAATCTTTAGACCATTTTTATGCAGGATTCTCAGCAAAACATTTGTGACTAAGAGACCCAGATGAGCTCAACATAAACTTGACAACAGTGTGTTGCTCTGTTTTGTCTCCTAGGAAAAGAACTCGGCCCTGGCTATGGAGAATGAGGCTCAGAGGGAACAGTATGAATGCTGCCTGGATGAGGTAGGTGGCATCCCCTTTAACACCTTCATCTGGTCAGACACGCACATGGAGCTTTTACTTGTGGTGCAGATCAACGCCTGATAAATGTATTGTATATATGTATATAGCACAGTATTGTCCCTGTATGTCGGGGGGACACATGCAGAGGCAGCTATTGTGTTCTGACCAGAGGGACTCAAATATTAGGGACACACAAGCTGGCCTACTCAGAATGCCTGTCTGTCTGCTGAGTCACTCAGAGAACTACTGCTTCAGGGTGGGGTGATGGGGGTGTACAGACTGCACTGCCCAGGGTGCCTGCTGAACGTCTTCCCAGAGAGAGTAAGAGAGCAAGGGACGGAGAGAGGACTGAAAGGATCAGAGAGGAGAGGAGAGAGACGTTATCCGGGGGAGCCAAAGTAGCAAGTAGATGGAAAGCAAGACAAAATGGAGCAAGGTCAGGGATGGAGATGATACACAGTAAGAGAAAAAGAAAAAAATGCTGGAAGGCGAGATGGAGGGTCAAGATTAAGGAAGAGAGAGGCAGAGACAGAGAAAGGGAGAGAGAATCTGACTTCTTGTTATTTGCTGTTACCCCTAGACAACTGCATTTGGGAGATGTCTGTGCGGTTCCTCTCATATTGTATGTATACACTACCCTGCCTCAGTGCCCGGGGATGCAGTGCAGCCGGGCCTAAATCTCTTTTCCAGGGCCCTGCCCTCAGTAAGACATGGCTGCTAGAGTTGTCCTCACGGCTCGGTGCCTGTTCTCCTGTGTGGCCTCTTCATCCTCCTCACTCCACTGCAGGGAACACACTAATGATCAAGCTCTCTTGACGCCAGCCAGTGTGTGTGCAGCTGCCCTGCAAGGCATTTTCTGAGAAATTGCTGAAATTAGATGGAGAGATGAGGAAGACACAGAGATGGCAAGGGAGCCAAAGATAGATAGGATTGTTGGCTCATCAGACCTACTCCTCGGTTTTGGGAACTTTTGCACTGATTCATTTGAGAGAGGGCTAACTATTTATTTACTGCATCCTGTCGTTGGCTCCATCTACAGTATACTAATTAACAGTCTTTTTACGATTTTGAAAAGTGTTCCGTTTTACGTCTGCGTTTTTAACCCCCCCTGCAGATCAGTAAGGCTCCTTGCCAGATCATATAATACTTTGTCTTCCTGAAGAGCATGGTAGACACCTCTGAGAGAACGCGCGGTTTACATTAATGAGCAATCAATGGGCTTGTAATCGGAGTCGCAAGTCGATGGGCTTTGTGGTCTAAACTCAGGGGTGTGGGGAGCACAGGGAAATAGAACTAGTCACAACAGTGATTTAGCCTAGGGCACATCTTCCCCTTAGAATGACATTTGGCCAAGCAAACTCAGACCCTAGTGAAAAGACAATTTAGACCAAGACAAAATACAAAATACATACATAAAGCCCACTAACCAGTTATCACAGGCCACATAATCAATCTGATAGATTATATATAAAATATATATTATATATATATAAATTATATATTATATATATAAAATGTTGTCTTTTGAAGTGCTCATCTTGGAATGTGGCATAATGGATATTATAACAAACCATATAACAATTTCAATGTGTTTATTGAAATAATTTCTGCTTTATTTGAGAGGCACTAAATTGCCACTGTAAACCCACATTTTCACTTTACGATGTGCCGAGTGCCGTCTACTTGTTCTCTTTCTAGGCACTTCACCTCGATCCGTTTGCACAGTGCTGCCGATATGGGGATCAGCCCGAGACATTTAAACATTAGGAGGACACAGCGCGCTCCCAATCGTTTCAGCTCTGACAGCCGCCTCTGGCCCTCCCTGCCACACCGCTGTGGATTTATGAATAGAGACCACTAAGAATCAGCACACTCTGGCTTAGAGAGAGACAGAGAGAGGACACAGAGAGGGAGAAAAGGAAAAGAGAGGGGAAGGTAAAGATAGGAAGGGAGAGTAGGGCCAGGGGTATGTTCGTATTAGAGAGGGAGAGAGAGACAACAGCAATAGATTTGTTCCTATGTGTTCAATAGAGCTGGAGATAATTTTGCAAACGGCTCTGTTGTAAATCAGGGAAGGAAATGCAACACCAGGTCTATGGCAAAGTATGGAGGCCTACAAGAGTCAAACTGTTCCAAGTGGGCTCAACTCTCCCGGCACTGTCGATCAGTAACTAGTAACTGTTATATCACACAGGTTGCCATGCAATACATCACTCTGTATCACCTTTCTCCTCTCTTAGGTTGCCAACCAAGTGGTGCAGGCGCTTCTCACGCAAAAGGTTTGTTTATTTCCAAGGAAACTTTTCTACTATAAGTATACATCTGAATCATTCTTCTCAGAACCCCAATACAGAATTCAACATCCTCTTAGATTAATAGTTTGCACTGGAACCTGCATCCTTTTTGTTTGAACAACTTATCTACTAACCAGACCATTTTGAATGATCAATAGTCTTGCATTTCCTGCATTTCCTGCTTAAGGATCTGAGGGAGGAGTGTTTGAAGTTACGGACCCGGGTTTTTGATCTAGAGCAGCAGAACCGGACCCTGAGTGTTCTGTTCCAGCAGAAGGTCCGACCAGCCTCAGACTTGTTACTCCAGGTGAGCGAGCTGTACCATTCAAAACCAGAACTGAAAACAATCTGAAAGCCCTACAGTGTTTCCAAAATGTATACGATTGAGTTAATGAAGTGCCTTTGCAATATCTAATGTTGCTGATATTGGAAATAGGACGTGTGTTTATTGTTAGAATCTAAAAGGCGTTCATCCTTTTTTTTTTACCTCAATAAAGCATAGGGACATGGAAAAAACCTATATTGGCTTGTGTAGCAGGAAGTTCCAGCTGAGGTCTTTGCACTTGTGACATTGGTCGTGAAACGGTTTCGTAGCTGTGAGAAATTTAGTCTTCAACGCCCTCAAGATTTATGACTCAATGTACGCAACGCGTACGAAATTAATGATATGGCAGTAAACAATAGGGAAAAAAAGGGGATAATTGATGCTCATGAGAGGGCCGAGGGAGCGTATATACTTGCGTGCTGTAGTGTATACAGTACAATTATGCTAATTATGTTGTTTAAAAATTATAGATTTAAGAGAATGCAAAATCTTGTGGATGTTGAATTGCTGGTTTTAAGACTAGGCTTTGCGGAATGATTTAATCATTGCCTGCAAGGGTGTTATTTTTCCTCACTGAATCTGAACATTTACAAGTATCTGTAATTGAATGCACTGTGGGGTTCCTTGGGGCATCTTTTCTCTGATGAAGAATCACTGCTCTGCCGAATATGTAACTAGAAATGCACTTGAGGAGCATTAGTAGCATTTGTTTTACTCCCCTCAAACTTCCTCTTGCACCCAGGTGTTTCACAAAATGCTTCTTGTCCTGAAATTGCAATGACTCGGTGTGCCACGTACTTATTCAGAGCTTATGTACTGACACACTGGTAGCAGCTGACTCATTCATTATTGGAAAGAAAGAAAGTTATCCCCAGTCTATGAAGCTATGATAAAATGAAGCAGACTTTATCTGACCTCTATAAGATTGTCTGACTTGTGTGATTTAATTTAAAGGTATTGCAGATATGTCTGTTGTCTGACACAAATTGTTGTAATTGTAAACCTATTTAAATGTGAAACATTTATCAATAAATGTACACATTAAAAAGTGCACAAAATAATGGCACACCGTCTTTCTTTTAGCTTATATCAGCTTATGCCTATGTCAGCTTTTTTGAATCAGAAATAAGCTTTTTATGTATTAAAAAGATGTATACGTGAGCAAGGGTCTGTGTGAGTTTGTTTTTGAACATATGAGTCCGAAAAAGACCTTAAATAATTGTGATGAATCAGGTAATATACGAGAACTCTGAGGGTGAATGCCCATTTGGTATGTTTCTGTACAGGTGTGTGGGTACATTTTTGTTGTAATGAGTGTTTTGTTTGTTTGTGCCTGCGTGTTTATGTGTGAAATGTGTTTGTGTTTGTGTGTGTGGCTATGTGCCCACTTTCTTTGTCCTTGAATGCTTCCTTTTGTCAGGTGCAGTGTTCTCTAAACCCGTCCTGTCCACCCCATCTCAAGTCCCCACCCCTGCCCAAACCCCATCATCCCTCTTCTCCGTGGCCCTGTGACACTATCGACTGAATCCTTGATGAGTGTGCTGAGGGGGCGAAATCCTGCACCCTATGATAAGATCAACCCCCTCCCCATGACACTCAAGCCACTCCCACCCCTAGTGGACTGACACAGAGAAGGGGAGATATGGCTGTTATTGAGAGTGTGGAGATATACGGGATGTTGTTACAGAGATAGAGAGAGACATTGACTGGAGCTGGCTGTATGGCAAACAGGAGTGGACATCTGGTGCTTAAAGTCCACCCTATAAAAACGAGGCTGGACTGAAACTGAGTAGGGTGCGAGTACGGTTACCGACCCAGCCCTTGATTTTCCGAGAAGATAAAATATGTTTTAACACTGTGCATTCTATTTTACACACAGTGTATCCTTAACTTATTCAATGACCTATTTTATATATTTTTTGGAAGTTATATTAGTGCTTAGGACCAGAGAACAGATCCTTTTGCTCCTTATCAACCTCATATATCTCCACACCAAATTAAAGCGTGCCAAGCAATCCAAAATTAAGCACTTTGCAAAGATGACCTACATCTCTAAAAATATCCCTAAAAATACAGCAGTCAAGATTGAGGGCTGGTGGACCACATGTACTGTCAGTCTACTTCTTACCTGTCTGTTGCCTAACCTTTTGCTTTTCACTTGCGGTAAATACTAATATCCATATTGGCAAGGATTCAAAGCAAAAAAAAATAAAAAAGATTTTAAAAAAGGTAAAAGACAAGCTTCCAAATAACCTAATTTGTTGGCCACAGCTTCTAACACCTGGCCTGTACAATCTCTAGTTGCTAATATGATGTGCCAAGACAGACTGGGAAAGCAAGCAGCTGTGCAGTGAAGTAACAGAGACATCGATAAAAGAGGCTGACAATCTGACTGTGATACCTTGAATTTCAAAGCCCATCCACAAGCGAACATGGAGTCTAGTGGTTGTGGAAAGTTTTAAAATAAAAATATTGGAAACAGATCTGAAGACAGTTATTCTCTTTGAGGCTTCAGGTGTATATGCACATCCAAGTTATGACTTGATCCATAGCTTTGCATTGTCTTGTTTCTTACTCTTGAGTCAACACTGACAAAGATTTGCTGTGAGCAATGGGATTGTTTCAGATTGCAGAACCTCCTGTCAGTCACAATGGTCAAATTAGCTCAGCTTCTACAAATTCCTTTGCACATCTGTGAGCCTGTGAATGTTATCCTGCTTTTGGCTTGGATGTGTCCACAGGTATTTTCACCAAAAGCACTAAGACAGCTTCTCTGTGATACAAGGCTTGCGTTTGTGCTTGATTATCAAAATAACTTCCATAAGATGTTCCTGCACTTTTCTTCCTCCAAGCCCAATCCTGGTCATTTGATTTTCACTGTTAAGTATTTACGATCAGAAACACACGTACAGCACACAAACACACCCTCTCCCAAACTGACATTTCTGGCCCTAATACACATCCTGCTCATTCTCTATCATTCTCTGTAACTGAGAACAAAAGGCAAGTTAAAAAAATGCCCTAAAAATGTCTTGATTTTAGAGGGAAATGTTGACATGTTTGCCTTTGTCTTCTGTGCATTGGTAAAATGTGGACATTATCTTAATTTTATCATCATGTTCATGTATTTGTTAAGGACTTAAAATGAAGATGTAGATGCAGAAAATTAAGAATGATAAAACCAAATGTATTGCTATATCACATTTAATTCGCAATTCAATGTGCTTTACATAAGCCAATCAAAAACACGGAAGAAATTAAAGTCTAAGAAATAATACTAGAAGCAAACCAATTCTAGAATCAAAGATACGGCATCAACACTTAAGCTTGCAAGAATAAGGTACTTTTCACGGCAGTACTGCGCATCCCTATTAATTAAGTAAATTGTGAAAAGGCCAATTTAGCGATTCCATGAACCTCAAATCCTAGTGTCCCCCACCACCTCTGCAGTCTGGTGACCCCAAGGTTGAGAACCTCTTTATGCAGCTAAAGCAAAAACATAATTTGAAAGACAAGTTGTTAGGAGTCTATGCTCAAATGTTCAAAGCCACTGATACTTGAAGATTTGAATGCTTTTTGTCTTCCTCTTTTGCCTAATGTGGATGTACCAACCATGTTACGCAAGACATATGTATTTCACAGGTGTATATAATTCAAAATGGTAGGGGCATGAACTATAGCCAAAATAATCACTCTAAATAATCCTTGGTTGCCCTCTGAGAGAAATACATCCCACAAGTGTTTTGCATCAGTACATTTGCAGCTAAGTAGATCTGAGTTTGGGGAACCAAGTGATAATTACTTTGGAGAGTAATACGCAAAAATGTATTTCCCTTTCTATCCTTCCCTCTGTGAAAATGAGAGCCAAAGAAAAGAACAGACTCAAGAAATAGTGACGGTCGGAATATGAATAAAGAATCAAAGGAATCCCTTGCTCCCCAATGCAATTATTCCCACATTAATCACATTCATTATTTCTAATGGATGACATTAATGACTTTGAAGAGTATGGAAGAGTGGCCTGCAGTGGACTGGTTGAAGGAGATATCCAGTCGGTTTTGTATATGTGGGAAAATACAGCTCAAGCATTAGAGTGAGATCTGTAAGACCTGATCTTTTCACTGAGCTCAGTTCTTGTTGGTACATTTTATTCGAGGACAAGATGATTTTTGTAAGAACGTTGGGCACTGTGAGGCACAAATTGAAAAAGTCCTCCTCTCTTTCAAGTTATATTTCCATGGGTGTGTGTGTACTGCTGTGTTAGCAGAAAAACTTGTGGTAGAAACACTCATTGTTGACAATGATTAGAATGTGTGTCCTTGTTTTTGCTTTTTAGAAACTTCATTCCAGGATCATGGATCTATCGGCTGCCGATCTGCTGCTGGACCCAGAGAGGAGCAAGGGATTTCTGATTACCAGGAACACAGACTCTCATACTCATGTAAGAATAGTAGAACATTCTGAGACTGGTTTGAATTTCTTTGTATATATTTATAGGACAATTTACAGCTGTCCACAAGAACGTGGCCTGAACTTACCTAGCGTTGTGACTCAACTACTGATTCCTACTGGAACTGTCCAGAGAGAATGGGAATAATTTAAAACCACCACCATGTTTTAGTGTTGGGGGGGGGGCGCACTGTGGGGGCACTGTGAATGTGATGCATATGGCGCTCAGGGAGAAATCATTACAGACGATTATAATACAAGGCAAACTATTTGGAGAAGTGACCCGATGCACTCGGCAATAGGAGCTGGCAGTATCGCCTGGCCCTAAAAGGGATAACTCCTTGTCATATTACCAGAAAGGCATCGATTGAGGCCGGGCTCTGTTAAAATGACTCCCTAGGACAGGATTGTACATTAGTCATCTTATATATTATGCATTATGGCATTCAGGGGAATGAACTGTGGTACTTTTTAACCTCTTTGGCGTCTTGAGAACTTCAAGCAGCAAATGTTGACATGCTAGACCAGAAGCTAAAAGCAAAAAATAGGGTAAATGACAATATATATCACATTATCTAGAAAAATTTACAATCTGAGAAAAATCATAACCATACGGAGAACGAATAATGTTTTTACACAGTGGATCTGAAAAATCTATTATAAACTTAATATAATATAAACCTTTTCATGACAAACAAATGTTGCTTGTTTTGCAGATATATTGGGGGAAAATGGGTAGCAATTAATGTTTCATCAGAAACGACTACATCTGGAGCTAATAATTTAGAATATGGTTGAAGCATAGATCTGTTACCTCTTGGACAATGTTTTCTTGTTTACAAAGTATAGACTTTAGAGATATACGATGTGAAATACATTTGTTAATTGTTGTGTGAATGTTGGCGAATCACTGCCAGCCAGCTGCAATAAATAACATTGCTGATCCTTCACATTATGGCTATTTAATCTGACCTTATAAAACAATCATATTTGTACACACTTGTCATCTTCTCGTTGGTCTTGCAGCAGCCTTTTCTTGCGTTCTGGACCTTCCATTTTGCCTAGGTCTATATGTCAGTGCTGCAGGGCTCGGTAATCTGGGTTTTAGAGCCAACATCTATCCAAACTGCAAACGTTTTAATCCAAAAACTTGATGCTGAGCCAATCCTAAACCCCTTACCTGCCCTATTTCCGAACAGCGTGCCTAATTCTAACCACCGTTAAGCACAAATGACGTTGCCCTGCATGAGTGGGAACAAGATGTTGCCATTTTCCTGCAGCTTATCCCTCGTCCTCTTTAACCTCTAAATCAAACCTCTGGCATCCGCTCTCTCTATTTCTCCAGCTATAGCTATGAGCTGCTCAAAGCAATAGCGTTTCCAGGTAGCCTGTTAAAGAGTTGGAAAACAGAGAATTTTGCAAAGGATTTTGCAAAGGACCTTGCAAAGGATAAGCGGTATAGCTAATGGATGGATGGATGGATAAATATTTGTCTCTCTATTTCCTGGCCATACAGGAAGTCCAGCTGAATGGGAAGTCGAGTCTTCCAGTGGCCAAGTGTCTGAGCCAGCTCAGCCTGACAGTACCAGGCCCAATGTTTGGTCCACGCAGCAGCTGCAGCAGCAGTGAGCTGTCTCTGTCCAGTGCTTGCAGTGAATATTCCAGTGGATCTTATACCTGGAATGATGGACGCTCCTGTGGCAAAACGGTACATCATGCTTGTCTCACTGCTGTTAGTCGTTTGTGTTGGTATAGGTGTTTTTACTTTCAAATTCCTTGTGAAAGACTCCAAGACCAACTGCACTTCTACTTCTAAACAGTTGATGTATTTGTTGTTCATTAAGTGTTGTTGGTTGTAGATATGTATAGGATGCATATTTCGATAATTTTGATAATACACCCAAATCTCATTGATTAAATCAAATGTAGTAAAAGTTAAAACAGGATATTTTATCCCAAGGCCAATCAAGATTGTGAAATATGAAGAGCAACACTATTGTTACACTTAAGTAACTTAGTTTACAATTACCATCAAGCCTTCCAAGTCCAAAAGTGTAATTGCAGCCGAAGCAGCAGCTTGGGAAAATTATCATCATCTTTCGTTGCCAATTTTGAGGAGAAAAGGGACTCCTTCCAGTTTAATTAGTGAAATGTTTTTGTTTGCAAAATGGCTTGCCCACCATCACACAAAACGAAAACACTCTCTTGTGAATTTGATCATTATACATTTCAGTTTAATTCCAGTTAATTATTCTGTATTTACAAAAGAAAGAGTAACATAAAATAACAATGCTTTTACAATATCAAACTTGCGAGTGAATACGAACTGTTAAAATTAAGTACAGGAGAAACATTATAATGTGGGTTGTGTTGACTGACCTACATTGCACTAGGACCTACAATGTATTAGCGTCCCCAGAAAAAAGGTCATGACCTACATGAAAATCAAATGGGATATACTTTGCAACCCACTGTCTGTCCTTCCCCCTCCAGTCCTCGCTGACCTGGGAGAAGAGGTTGAGCCTGGGCTCGTCAGCCCCCAGCAACATCTGCGCACCCCTGGAGGAGCAGTTCCCAACGCGCCGCAAGGAAAGTCACATCCTGGAGGGCCTCCGCAAGCTCCAGAGGCCGAAGCCCAAGAGCTCCTCCACCTCCCGAGTATCAAAGTCAGGGAATGACAAGGACTGCATGAACTCCAACGAGGGAATCTATTCCCTGGGGATCAAAAGTGGCGGCAAGGACGGGTTGAAGCCTGCGTTCATAGGGAGAGTGCCTGCCCCTCCTGCGGGGCTGGGGGTCAGGAGGCAGATTTCCTATGACTCGGACGATGCAGACGATGAGTCGGCGCATTCCAATCAGAGGGATAATGTGCCCAGCAGGGACAATTGGTTGTACTGCAAGAAGCTGTCGCACAGTATCTCAGACAGCCTTTGTAGTTGGGAGGGGCAACAGGACAATGGTAAGGGGTTTGAGGCTTTTACCAACCCCGAAGCCACCCAGGCGGTTCCTGGCTATAATGTTAAGGACCGGCCCGAGAAACTTGTGAGCTTCCTCAACAGTTTACTGTCTAGTGGGCGCATGTCTGCATTTGTCAAGCCCTCGCTGCTACACTTTGAGGTTAGCCCCACTGAGCCGGACTGCCTTCCCCTCCAGCTCTCTGATACAGATAACCCTGACAATGTAATATCAGAGACCACTAAGACCCGCACAGCAGTCAGCCAACCAGCCGAGAAGGACCTCCGGAGGCTATCCCGTGACTCTTCCAAGCTGCCAACAGCGCAGTGTTTAAGGAGGGACCAGGGTCGGACCCAGTCGGCTGACAGGCAACCCAGGTCCTTCAGCCTCCTCAAGGGGGGGCAAAAAGGCACTCAGTCCGAGGAGAGCATCCCGGCTATATTCGATGCGGACGGCGAGCCCATTGAACTGTGTGCTCAGCTATCCACCAGTTGTACAGGGGCTCATAAAGACATTCCAGGTTGCACAGTAGGTACTGAGTATGCAGAACTAGCTACTCAGGAGAGGCCAATCAGGCAAAGAGGAGCCAACAGCACTAGGAACTACAATGTATTAGCGTCCCCAGAAAAACCCTCTGAATATCAGAGCCAAAATAACAGACCAGGTAGAAGTCAACACGATAGTACAGAGAGGCTGACAGCTCATGTGACACCGCAGAGGAAACTAATCAAACCACCCAGTAACAGAGTGAACAAAGTCCAGTCCATTCCTCCCACCATGGATGGGGGTAAGGCAGGTGGCTCCAGGATACTCAGTCGGAAGTCGTTATCCTGCTCCCCGCTAAGGGTATCCAAGGGCGCAGCAGCAGAACCCGGACATGGCAACAACTCAGGACCGGCGCTGGACAAGTCACCTTCCTCTCCTCCAGTCAAGATATCCAGGTTTATCAAGAGCCCCGCTGGCAGCCCCAAAGCAGTGGCCCACTGCAAGCCTCGGAGCCAGTGGGCCAAAGCTCCGCTATCAGGCTCCCCTACTCTTCCTCGCAAGCTGCAGGAGCACATGGACTATGTTGAGCAGCCCACCCGAGACCGCCACTGTGAATCCAACTCCAAAACTGATCTCAGGTCCCCTTCACCTCCCCCTCCTCCGGGTCGCACCACCTCTTTACTCATTAGACCAAACTATGACCGGTTACCCCAAGCACTAAAAATGGGGGCTCAACCATCCACAACTATCACCACTATGAGGGGGCCGCCCCCAAGTTACCACCCTCCGCCTGTACCAAATACGCCAAACACCTTACCCTGCAAGGGTCAACCACATGCAGATTTAGATGCAGGCTATGGCACTGCAATAGCACCTCAGAAACTGGTCGACAAAGCCAGCCAGCACTTTCAGAAGTCTCCCGGGATGACCCCCTCAAAGGGCACCTCAAAGCGGGGCACAGCCAAACACTACCTCCCCTCCGCAAATGCAGGGTGCGTCACTGAGCACCCTGAAAGCATAATGAAAGTATCTAAGAATATTCCTCCTCCTTACAGCGCACTCAGGGGCTCCTCACTGCAAAGCACGTTTGCATACAAGAAGGGGTTGACCCACGGAAGCAATCCTGCTTTGCATAAGAACTCTACCAGTTTACCTGTAAGCCTACAAGGTGAGTCTAAACAATGCACATCTAGTCAACAGGATAGCAAGATAGCAAATCCTCAGTCTGAGGCAAACCCTTCTACGTCTATAGCATTAGCCCCAGCAGAAAAAGCCTCTAAAACCCGCATCCCAATGGGTTTTAAGGCTTTTGTGAAATCTCCCCCCTCACACAAGAGTAGCCCTGTCATACCAGGAAAGCATGAGAAGGAGCAAATCAACTCAGTTTCAAGAGAGACCGTGACCACTAATGCCTCAACCCAGTGCAAAATCTTGCAGCCGCCAGGGTATGATATTGATTCACTGCCAGGGGTTTCCATTGCAGAGGGTCAAGATGAGGTGACCCAGGGCAGAGCACGGGGAGGGGACGTGCAGGTAGGTACTCTGACAGTGGAGAGGGAGCTTGGCGAGCAGGCAGACGTGGACGCTCCTCTCTTAATGAGATCCATATCGGTCACCACCAAGTCTCACCTAAAGCCAGCCCTGGGGATGAACGGAGCTAAAGCCCGGAGTCAGAGCTTCAGCACAAACTACATGGAGAAGCCCAACATTAGCGGTTCAGAAGGGCCAGGGAAGATCGTTCGTACCCAGATCATCACTAACTCCGGTGAGAGGGGGAACTCGCTAACAAGGCAGAGCTCATTTGTTGAGGGCCTCCATACGAGGCCAAACTTAGGGCAATCAGAGAGCCCGGTCCATTGCCCCGGCAAACGGTTGAGCCTCTATGCCGCGTTGACGGGCTCCAATAGCCCCCCCATGTTACCAGAGAAACACCCTAGATCAGACGCTCGGGGTCAGAGGCTGTCGATGGCGAAGTTGGAAGGGATGGAACCCCTGTCTCTGAAGGAGGCCCAGAGTTTACCACCATCCGACCGGCTCGGGGCCAAGAAGCACAGGAAACCAGGCAAAGTGTTGTCCCACCCACAGTTCCAGCCTCCAACGTCTTCCATCTGTTCCAGCCCTGAGACCCCCCAGAACCAGATCCAGGCCGAGGCCGGCAAAGTGATCAGCACTAGTAAATTGGAACAACTACAGGGTAATTTCAAGCTTGTGTCACCTGAGGAATCCCTGGAAGAAAAAGAGAAACAAGCCAGCCCAACGGCCTGCACTATTGAAGAAAAGGTCATGATGGGAATCGAGGAGAATATCCAAAAAGGTCAAGGCCAAGACAAGGTTGTGGGGTCAGAGGGGAAGCAGAAGACGGGGCCTTCATTAGCTAATTGGTTCGGGCTGCGCAAAAGCAAGCTGCCGGCTTTCAGTGGGAAGAAAACTGACTCTCCCAAGGGGAAAGAGGAGAAAAAAGAGTTGAAGATTGGATCAGTGCTGTCTGGAAAGGCGACGAAGATTGACAAGAAGAAGGATAAGAAAAAGAATGACGTTCAGGAACAGATTGTTTCGGATAGCAACAACAAACTGTCCTCCATCATGGACCAGTGCAATATCCAGATGGGTCAGATAGCCAATCAGATACACTGCTCTACGGCTTACATCGGGAAGGACCAGTTCATGAAAGAGCTCCTTGGCAGGTTGGTGTGACAACAGCAAAGACAAACATGACAAACTTAACCATAACAAAAGTTTTTATTTCAAATGAATGATACCTAATAACATATATTTTATTAAAATATGTTTTCCATGTTATACACATACTATTAATACTTATTCATATTTTATATTATTTAGCATATCATCAAAATTAAATATAGCTTTAAAGCTGATACAGCAGCGATCTTTATATAGAAAGTTCTGTTAATTAGGCCTATTTCCTAGAACAATATTTTAGAAATCTGTATTATAATATTTTCAATAACCTATGCCATTTCGAATATACATATTATGAAATCATTAGAACGTTCTAAAAGAGTTAAGGAACATGCACACAAACAAATATATTTATCATAGAGCAACTGTACTCTAATTAAAACTTTAAAAAAAATTTTTACCTACTGTGAAAATGTCAGTAACTGATACTACAAGTGTGAGTAAACAATATGCACTGCTCTTCACACTCCCATGGGATTTTATATGTATTAAGTCTTTCTCATTTACATCAGGTAGCTCTTTATAAGTCGTTGCCTAATGAGTACCCAAGGATAGAAATGTTTTCCTAAACAAAGCGCCCCCGAAAATGAAGTGCAATGTGTTGCATTAATCATTATTCAATTTGTACATCTACATTATAGAGTTGTTCCATAATCATTCTGTGAAAGGGACAAGAGTAACCAGGGTAAACAGCTGTCGGTTCAGGTTGTGGTTTAATTGATTCATCTGAAGCATATTCTAGACTGCAGTCACATGTGGACTTTAGGGGCTTCTCTGCTGGAAATAAAAATAACTGTAGTACAGTATCCACTCCAATAAAGTGGTTATACAACCTTGAATTGTATTTTACAGATTGTTATCATGAGCAGCTACACACATATATCTCTCAATGAGCCTAGAGTTATGATGACAGGGCCGGGGGGAGGAGCTGACAGGGAAGGAGAAGGGGGAAGAAAGCAAGAGATACGAGGGCAGAGCAGGGGAGAAGCTGAAGAGAATGAGAGCTAAATGAAAGAACACATAAAAAAGCATTTCAATAGAAAACTAGAAACAAAAGATTCAGTGTGTATTTATAGGCAAGCGGCAACGTAGATCAAGCTATAGATTAAAAACCAACAAACAGTGTTCAGTCAAAATTGTGTAGTTTTTGCTACCTAAACATAATAAATAAAACAGGAACTAACATGTATTGATATATCGTTCCCCTTGAAAACAATCTTTTGTCTTAAGATATTTCCGTTGTACCTTGCTTTGCTTTCCACTCTAGTCCTTCTAATTCTATTAACTGAGCAACGTTTCAAATCTCTGTGGGTCCCCTAGGACTGCTGCAGTAAAGGGTGACATCGTGGCCCCATCTTCTCCGGGGATCTCTATACCTAAGAAACACAGCGAGCTGAAGAAGGAGTTGGAGATCTGCAGCGATACCACACTGACTGTGAGAGCTGGTCTGGAACACACAACAGTAATGACACTATGACCAGGATATTACCAAGTTTCCTATCCTTTTTATCTTTCTCTCTCCCACTCTCGCTCCCAATCGTTCTCTGTGCACATCCAAACACACACACACACACACACACACACATACAGACACCATGTTATCTCAGCGCCTTATCCCCAGTAGGTGTAATATTGATTCGCTATTATACGGTGGTTCGACCATTTATCCCATTGCTATACCTTCAGCCCTTTCCAGAAGTCAATACTGCTCTATATACGTCTGGCTGAACTGCAAAAACACACACAGCACATAACTAGATACTGGTGTATGGACAAGCAAAGAATCACCTGATCCATCTATGTAACATTGTAAAACATGGCTCCACAGTTGGAGTTAGTCTTTCTCACACACACACAGGAATGTAAGAAGCCAAGGCTGAATGCACTGCATACGATGATGTTCCAGCAAGTTGTGAGGCTTCAAAACCTCCCTACCCGTATTTTACCTTGTGAAAGTCTTTCTTTTCTCTTTTTGGACAAATGAGAGGAGGGAGAAATAGAGAGAGGGAAGGGCAAAAATGAACAATAGACAGTGATATATTTATTTATATATATAAAGAGAGAGAGAGAGAGATAGAGAGAGACAGAGAGAGAGAGAGATAGTATGACTGCAATATGCAGGAAATTCAATCCAGCTGATAGAGGGTTTTGATAGGGTAGAGGGGAGCCTCTTATCAAAGACACTCAATTTAACAAAGGACGACTTAATGGTACGCTGGCATTGTTGCCCTTTACCTCTGAATACTACAAAAAAAAATAATTCAATTTAATACTGCACCAGCAGTGCTGCCCTGGGTTTCTTCTATGCCATTGTAAAAATAAGACCCTATTCCCTCCATATAATGAGAAAACAGAGTTTGTTTTCTTATTACCAGTGTTGTGCTAGTTCCTGGAAATTTGTATTTAATTACAGTTAGGCTACTCGTTACCTCTTTAAAAAGTAATTCAGTTACTTTACTGATTACTCCTTCAAAAAAGTAATGTGTTCCTAGGGTTAGTAACTTTTGAGTTACCTAATTTATTCCTTACTCTTTGAAATTGGTCTCTTTTAAGCTTTAATTTGTTTACGCCACACTGCTAACTAGTGATGGTTCTGTGGCACTTTGTATTAGCCAATATATATATAAATATTTTTTTAAAACAGCAACACAAATAATAATCCAATAAACCATGAAT
>JAVQIZ010183915.1:0-12414 GCA_036023535.2 Galaxias brevipinnis
AGAGAGAGAGAGAGAGAGAGAGAGAGAGAGAGAGGGGGGGGGGGGGGTTGCTGCTCCCTGCTGCTGCCTGGCCATATTTACAGAGCCGTTCCTCGTCTCTAGGCCTTGCTCATCCAGAGCACTGACACACGGTGTCGACATGATTAGGGGTCTGCCTTTGCATTGGTGGGGGGGGGGGGGGGGATCGGCAGATGAATGACTTTGGTGCGTCGGAGAGGGATCACAGCAGATAATCGCTGCCGACTGCAGCGGTGGAGCTCGGAGATCTGGTCTTTAAAATAATGTTGGGGAGTCAAGTCTCCCCAAAGCCTGTGCAGGTTATCTTCTGCATTTTATGTTTGCTGTTTAAATCTTAACGGGACACAAGTTGCGACGGAGAGCAAATACGTCTGGAGTCTGGAGGAAGCGGAGTGGAAATGTTATTGCGAGGGGTTAAGATTAGCTGTGGAAAAGGCTAAGGAGTGTAGGAATGGCTTCACTCCCTAAACAACACATTTGGATGTTCATGTTAACCGTGTGCTGCCCGCCTCCTTGGAGAACTAGGGATGATTAACAAACGTATATTTTCCTGTACATTAATTTGAATATAATACTAAATAAACACCAGGACTACTTGGGGAAAAAAAATACAACTCAAAGTCCCCCTCTCCGATTCAGACACCACAAATACAGTGTGACATAAATTCCAACGTCATAAATACCGCTATCGCACCAACATTGGAGTCATAAAACACCGGTGCCTGTGATGGTGCGTCCGCATCTAGAAACCTCTTGTGCTACTCATCGAGAATAAGCACGCGTGCACAATTTACTGCCGCTAGATCCCCCTTTTGTTTATCTTTTAAATAAGCACAGTTTACTACCCTTGCACGGACGAGCGGCGTTCAGTGTGTGGCCACAACATTTGATATGCTGTCCAGATGATTCATTTCTTTCACTATTTCAATTGTCTTTGTAATTCCCGTCGCCATAGGCATCAGGCCCCATCACCCGCTCCTTATCACTCCGCTGTGCTGTTTGGGAGCTCTTGAAAGCGTGCCATGGCATTGACTCCCCGCTAACAGCAGGTCTCTGAACTCCTCACGCTTGATGGCGAGGGCTGGAATATTACGCAAACGCGCTAATTAACATCATAAAGAGCATTTCAACGGAGGGACGACACCTGCAACCTTCATTTGCACACGCTAAAACAAAATCACCTGTGTGTGAGCGTTTGGTTTTTTCTTTTTTTGTAGATAATGTATGTATTTTTAACATCATTTTAGAATATTCATGTTATGCAGCCTTCTTTGGGATTGGCAACAGCATCTTTTTAATGTGTATAGTAAATGGCATCAGCATATAATTGACAATTAAAAAAAATAAATAATGGCAAACGCTATAACTGATGAAATGAATTACTGGCATACGTCTTAAGATATTTTGGGAAGAATAATAGGCAAAAGTCTAGAACTTTGAAAAAAATACGTGTGCCAGCCAAATCCTGTGCTTGAAATAACACGTTCAATTTTCTAATTTTCTATTTGAATATACAATATTTTCAGCTGCAGATGTACAGCTACTGGTCCGAGTAACAAAGTGCTGTCACTCTGAGACACTTTGCTGGCTGGCTGAACTAAGCTGGTTTAGACTGTCACTCAGTCTTCAGTCATGGCAGACCCCACTTCCTCTCTGGCACACTCCCACACTCCCTCCAACAACTTCTCGCCACAGAGTCTACAACCCCAGGGCCCCAACAAGGGATGACCACTAGGTACAGCCAACTGCCCAGTCCCTTTAAAACCACAGCTGTGCTCCGTCACCGAGTGGCCTGCTCCGTAGTTAACTTTCACAGGACGTAATGCAGCTCATTACATAGCCCCACTGCGGACTAGAGCGGTAATACGGCCTTAATCTGCCTCAAATCGTTCTAAATGTCAAGCCGGGGCCAGGGACGTCCCAGTCTACTGCACCGGGCTTAGCTCACGATCCCCCTCTCCCTCGTATTAGCTGTAGCCCCAGAATTACACTCACTGCCAGCGCCACTGAAACTTTCAACTCTTTTGTTCAGACGTTCTATGAACCATTAACATATTCTTTGAAATTGCCACCCCCCCCACCCCACTACACCCCCCCTGCCCCCCCTAAAAAAAGCCTAAACATCAAAATATGAAAACAGTTGATACTCCCCCACCCGTACCCCTCCCTTGTCTTTTTGTTTTCTAAGACACTCTCTATCCTTAATGAGAAGCCACATCCCTCTCTCTCTCTCCACTGAAGGAGGCAGACTTTCTGTGTGATAGAGAGAGAGAGAGAGAGAGTCTGAGGCTGTTTATTAATAATGAATTTGGATGTTTGCGTGTGGAATGTTATCAGCTCCCACACAATCCCACCAATAGTTTGCCCTGATGGGGTAGCTGGGTTGCTCATTAGCAGAACACATTTAATCCAGAAGTTTCTTATCAAATGTCACACCTGCATCTCTAAATGGCATTTTCACATTCATTCGCGTGTATTTGGGAGATGAGGCTCCAAGGTGCTTTGCGGAGATTAAGAAGCAGAGAGAGAGTGCAAGCTTATTTTATCATTTAGCGGGTCTGGAAGGAATCCAAGGAGTTTTTGTCTTGTTGTTGTAATTAGAAAGCCTTTTAAGTGATAACGCCTGCATAGGAATATGAATATGTAGCGATCAGGCTGGTTCCTTTCTCTCCCTTTTTCACTCACTCTCTCTTTCTTCAAAATTGTTGAATGCTGCGTTTTTGTTGTATGTGCAGCAAGGATTAACTCAGGCTTCAGAAGTTTAATGAAAGGCTTGAAAGTAGGCAAACACTCGAGCACTTTTTCTTGTTCCTAACTGTGACAATGCTTTCTTCTCTGTACAGAAGGACAACACACGAAGAAGACACTAGGTTTCAAATCTATACGGTGTAGTGTAAAACTAAAGCAGACCTCTGTCGTAAGCCTGGGAGATGGACTTATTAGAGGAAACCGAGGTAGAAACTGCTGATATGTCAGGAATAACACGGACAAGCTGTGTGAACCAAACCGATCCAGTCGGGGGACTACATGCTGTTTGGAATGCATTTGACAGGTACAGAAGAAAGAAAAGAACCATACACAGCCCATCACCGATTCACGCCGAGCAGAGAAAATTATATTTGCCGCAGAAAAAAAAAAAAGGTGTTCAAATCTTTACTTTTACCATTTCCTATTACAAAGCTCCTCTTCACTTCTAGCGAATGGAGAGGCTATGCAATCTACCTCGGCAGTGGCATTTAGCCCCTGTGTGTATCCAGCAAAGCCGCGGCTAACCACGGGTCCAGAGATAAGTGCAAAACTGAGAAGTATTGATCCAGTAATAGTGGTTCACGCTTTGACTCTGACACCGTAACCCTGCAGACATAATGTCATAGCCTCTTATCCCTTTCCCTTAACACGACCTGCCTATCTCCCGCGGGCTGTCACCTCTAGTAATACGCTTCTCAAAGCTCCCCTAAATCACTGAAATCATTGCACTTTCAGACATTATTTATTTTCCCACCTCTTAAAAGTGAAGCGTGATTTACAGTTCAGGAGAAAGTCTGTGCTTTTTTTTTTCTTCTTCTTCCCCTGTGTCGCCCCATCCGTCGCCACAGACCAACTCCATCTTTCAAAGGTAGCTCCGTTCCAAACCCACTGCAAGAACTGCTGTGTAGCAATTACTGTGCTACGCCTGTGTAATTGTGTTGGCTTACGGCGCATGACAAATACGGCTGAGCTAGACCCTGGATGTTGATCCCAAACACATGCTGGTTGAAATGTTTTCATTAATTGAAAGTGTTGCCGTGCAGCGACACACACTATTACACTCTAGCAGGTATGAATAAAGGCTAATTCCACTTAATTACTCAGCATCTAAAATATGTAGTGTGCCTCCCAACTGGGAGCCTGTAAACTGTTAATCAGCCCGAGAATCCGGAGTTGAAACCTCTCAAGGGTAGGAGAGACAATTAGTGGGGAGAGACGTTCCCACCACAAGAACACAAAATCCAGAACAACCCCCAACCCCCCCCCCCCCCCCTACACACGCGCACAAATAAAAATCCACAAAAGGCGAAAACAATCAGATATTTGCCCTGACGTTTCTGTTGTTTGAATTGTTTGTTTTGTTTTCCCGCCGAAACCGACCGCTGACTTGAAAGGACTGCCACAAGGGTGGACAGGCGTCCGCTGAAGGATGACGCCAGAAACACTCACACCATATGCTAATGCTGTTGACTGTCTCGCAGGCGGCTCAGATCCCGCCGTGGTCGGGGCTGCGCAGCCCGCGGCGACGTCCAAAGCCAGGTTCTATGCGCAGGGGTTCTAATTAGCTCTCCGAGGGCCCCCCGGTCGGAGCGCGGCACTCTCCACAACAGCAGTTGGGGAAGTTGTACGCTAACTTGGAGGGCGCCATATGTTGCCCAGGAGGCCTATGAGATGGAGCCGTGTTGCTTCTCCCGGAGCCACTGCAGTAGCTGCGCCGCCCTGCTACCCTCCTCTCTCTCTCTCTCTCTCTCTCTCTCTCTCTCTCTCTCTCTCTCTCTCTCTCTCTCTCTCGAGGGCGGAAGGGAAGAGGTACAGAATCCTGCATTTGTACGGACTCCCCAATTTAAGTACCTCTAGGCTGCCTGCTCACATACATACACTGTGTCGTTAAAGAGTTTTGTTAAAGTAAAGAGTTTACCATTTGAGACCCGTGGTAAACTGTAATTCTGTCCAAAATAGCGTGTGTACATTATTTTGCAGAATAAATAAGAGCGCACTGTGGGCCTGTCCACAGTCAATCAAACCAACTATCATCTGAGATCTTTGCTTCTACCAGTGGCTGATTCAGCATACCTATTCAGATGACTTTCAAAGAACAACGTTGAAATGTCATTTAAACAAAACATTCAAACCTATGCCATTTTGGCTGTAGCCAAGCTAGACCAAAGGCCCACTTGAAACATCGGTGTGGAATCAATGATGTCTGTGAAGCCCCTCCACTGACCTTCATCCACCCACCACTTGCTCGGCACCCGTTTCAGTGTTTCCATGATCAAATAACTCCTTCAAACGCTTCCTCTCACTTTCCTTCGCTTAAGAAAAGACCTGACAGAACACGTCTCCTTCCCTTCCTCTCTTCCTCTGTCTCTCTCTCTCTCTCTTCGCTCCCCTCCATCTCGAACGGGTGTGTTCCGCTGTTGACCCCCCCCGAGAGCGCCACAAAGATGACGTGCCTCATTAACCGTGGCATCACACTGGCTTTTCCCGACGCATTGTCTCGCTCACCTTATCCAGCCTCCACATCTTAAACCGGGGAATAAATTAGAGCGATAACCATCGCGTGTGTGCCATTAGTCACAAATGAAGTGGTTAACGCATAAGGGGGGGGAGAAGATAAGACTATCGAGATCTGATGCCGATTCATAAAAGGGATTGCAGATCGCCGTGGAATGCCAGATGGATAGGCTGTGTGCAAATTGGGCCCGAGGAATGGTAAGGCGGTGTTCTTACCAAATGAGCCTCAGGTTCTTCCCCCCCTCTCCTGATCACCCCCCAGGAGTGATGTAGAGAACGGGCGGCCATTGTGTTGGCGTCCCGAAGCCGTTGCCCTTTGAACAAATGGTGATTCAACAGCAGCGTACTGCCTTAACGCCGGATGTGTATTTGCTTCTCATTCATATGTTCGATTGGGACATTTCCTGTGAAACGATTTCTCCGTGAGGCTCAAGGCATTAGGGGCCAAATGACAGGGCTGAGTAAATACAAGAGATTGGGATGGAGGTCTGATAAGAGACTGTACAGTGTTTGTTCAAGTTGGGGCTCAGGATACTATTGGCTGAGGAAGTTCGCTTTTTTTTCTCTCTGAGGTGAATCTTCAGTGGTGAAACATTTCTATTACAGTAATGGTTGTACAGGGTGAAATCTTGTAGCTCCAATATTTGGCCATGAATAACACTCAGAAAGTGATTTGCCCAAGCTATTTCACCATGCCTCTTCCTGCTGAAATTATTCTAGTTGACATCACCTTATTGGAGAGCGATGACAAAAAAGTCCAGTTGTTAACATGAGCAGTTACCACCATAGAAGAAGAATGATATAACCCACCACAATTAACCGAGCGATTCATAGACACCGAAAACAAAATGGTAGATCAGGAGGTCTCTCGAATCTGGGCTGAAGGAGGAGCTGTTGCAATTTTGCGGAGGCTGCATCCATCAAGCGGGCATGAGGGAATAAGTTGGACGGGGAAGAAGACAGAGAACAAACCTGGCAGGCACGTTGAGGCCATGCCAGTCCTGCCTGCACCACGCGGTGTGGCAGGGGGGCAGTGCCAGGAAATGTGGCAAGAGGAGGAAAGATCAAACAACAAGGGCTGCAGATCTCCACCAATCTGCTCTGCATTAATGTCAGTGCCAAGGAGCAGCTGAACCAGACGTGATCCACAATGTGTGACAGGGGACGTGTGTGTGTGTGTGTCTCAGTGTGTCTGTACGTGCAGGCCTGCTGCAACCCAATACACATGCCACATGTGCACGCGCGCACACACACGCACATGCACACACACGCAATCACACACACGCACACACGCACATCTCGTAAAGTTGACACACTCAGGATGTGAAAGAATAATCTGAAAGACAATCTTATGTGTGCGGTTGCTTACGAGTCCAAGATGCTGTCATCCTTCTCAAGCCTGACTGCTAGACGTTTGTGTGCGCCTGCCTGAGTTGGTTCAGAGACACTAACTCTCTCCATGATGGATCGGTGGGAACCTGGTGCCGGCGCCGCCACGCCTCGCAGCTCCAGTGGGCCGCACACCCGGCACGGCACGCGGCTCCAAGAAACTTGTTCTGTATAGTCGCAATAAAGCGAGCAGACGGCAAATGAGCTCGACGCTGCCATCTCTCCCTCTTCGACAGATGGCAAAATTAGACAATATGCTTTCCAAAATTACCCTGAAATCACATGGCTGCCTGTCTGTCCTTCTTGCGTGGCCGTCGTTGCCCGGGTGTTTACGGCCGCGCATCGGGCAGGGAGGGGCGGGGAGAGGGAGGCGGGCGGCGGCTGGCCGTGGTGGTGGTGGTGGATGTCGGGCGACGGTGGGGGGGGGGGCCTGGGCCAGCCTCATTGCTGGTGATTGATACCAGAGTGCCGGGCTGGGATGCAGGGCCAGCAGGAGCATCAGTGGACTGCGGAGGGAGGGAGGACTGAAGGCTAACCCTGCGCTATGACAATGCATGATGAACAGCCTGCGACTTGGAGTGCATCTGCAGGAGGCGGCTTGTAGTGCCGGCTCCTCCGGGAGAATGTGGGAGGAGAGCAAATGTTTGAGGAGCGCACGCCCGCCGCCACTGCCGCATCCCCTCAGCGACGCGTGTTTTGGGAGTGACACGGAGCATCTCATGACAATATTAGCCCTATCGCTCCCTGGTTTTGAACACAATCTTCAACTGCTGGCTGATAGCAGTATCTGCCCGATACGCAAGTCTCTGCTACAGATTGGTAGAGCCTGCTGTTTTAAAAGGATGTGCGTTAAAAATATTGTCAGTGGAAATTGATGTTATTTCTCTGTAAGGGATGACTCAACAGCCTGTATCTTTACCGGGAAAAGTTTTATACAAATCTGTTCCTTTCTAAAAATAACCACGTCATAAAAAAAGAACATATGAATATACCCTTTAGACCAACGAAAATTGGGAAGTACTTCTGTATCAACATTTTAATGGGGAGCTTAAGGAGAAACCGGATCATTAAGGGTATATTCACTTGAGAGACCTCATCCAGAGAGACAGTTCCCTCCCTAACTACGGTTGGCCTCTTTTGGACCGCGCTATAGGGACAAACTAGTCCCTTGGCGAAAGCTCCATTCCCGTCTCCGCGCCCTGTTCAGGCAATTATGGCCTGGCTTCGGTGTGTGTGTTTTCAGCAGGGGGGTGTGGTGGGGGCGAAGAATAGGTGGGTAACGCTGTGAAGAAAAAAAAAGTCATTTTGGCGCTGCACTCTTCAGTTCCTGTCATGCTCCGTACCGACGCAAATGGAAACCTCCCGGTAGCCTATGTAAATAGGCGGCCTAGTGCGCTGCGCTTTAATGAGCCATGATATGAGACACATCTAAAGCCAACGGAAAATAACTGGCCACTTAGAGGTGGGCTCTGCGTCTGACAGGTGACAGGTACAGTAGGTTTAAGACTGGATAGGGCGGTACAGGCTTTGGGGGAGGGGGAGGGGATAGCACGATGATGGGGGCAACAGTAGCCATGGCATGCTGGAATAATCAGGGAGCTGGGAGCCAGGGGATGGTAACCAGCTTTTTAGCCCAAGGCATTTCAAAGCTCTGGGTGGCGGTGGCACTGCTGGAAGAGGGAGGGGAGGGAGGGGGGCAGCAAGTGGGAAGAGTATGTGTGTGTAAGAGAGGAAGAGACAGAGAGAGAAAGAGAGGGAGACTAGAAAAAAAGACGAAAGTGAAATAAGAGGGAGATTCAGTGTGTGTGTGTATGTGTGTGTGTGTGTGTGTGTGTGTGTGTGTGTGTGCGTGTGTGTGCATGGAAAGGGATGTTTTGGAGCAGAGACAGTTAAAGTCTTCACTGCCTGGAGACTTCCCTTCATTGTCACCAACTTAAAAAACGTACATCATTTCCCCACACCCTCTTCAATCCTCCAATAACCTGTCGTGTAGAAAACCTTACATGGACTACCTATCGGGGAATCGGCTCTTTATGCAGAATGGCATAGCCGGCTGGAGATGAGCGACTTGTAAAGACGATACCTAGACCCCTAGGAAAAAAAATAAAGTAAAAAAAAAAACAACAAAAAAAACAAGCCCCACGTCTACGTCCACAGATGAATCCTCCCCATTCAGAGGAATCTAAAGTCATTTAAAATAACACAGAACCCGTAATCAAGATTCCTTGCCAGCAGCCGGGTTCGTGGCACAGAGAGTCACTGGCTAGTTCAATGAGAAGGGATAGAACATGTAATTTCACGACAGATGCACGCATTTGCTGGGGAGCGGTGAGGTCAGGTTTGCATTCACATCCAGGGAATATCACAAATTATCCATGTGAAAGAAATGCGCTACCAATTATTGTTTGAGAAGGAGCTGAAATAGCCAACAAAAGGGGCAATTTGTACTTAAATGTAGATAGCAAATTATTATCAATGTGTCCCAAAAGGTGCTGTAGTTTTGATAAACAATTCAGATGCATAGGACTGCATGGATACAAATAAGCGTCTCTCAGTGAACAAATCCCTTTAAGGTACAACATTAATAAAATGGTTTTGTGCATTGTAGGTCTTATGGGCTTACAATAATTACAAAATCTGTAGATGTACTACAATACCTACTTCTATACAAATTTATAAAACTAAATAAACAGATTCCGAACAAACCATGATAGTGGTTAATATACGTAAGTAGCAACATTATGCCAGTAAAAAAAATGAACGGGCGAAATGCAAGGCAAAATGCAAGGTATTTTCTAATTTCTAATATTGAAATGGGCCAAGCAGATATGAAGATTTGAGGGAATTGGTGGCGTTGCTTTGTTGATTTGAACCGAGCCGAGCCATGCTAAATCCATTCTGGAAAGCGGCGGCTTGCTTAACTCTAAAGGTAGGAGCCGGTTGATAGGCTGGTGAGGTCTATTGTTGTTTGGCCGATCTGGCAGCTTTTCCCATGAAGGCCGAGGGAAACACAGAGATGACCCAGTGGGGTGCCTTATGAATTTAGACTAAGTTCAGATTGTACGTGTGGCCAAAAACACAGTCTCTTTTTGACTGCTGTGAACCTGTCAACGCACGCAAACCAACGCCGCAAAAACCACCATGGCAAAAAATAATATATATATAAAAAAAGCATTCTGCCAGCGTCCCTTTGTAAACCGTTTGGGGTCCAACATGGGGGCCACTTTGACAAGATGTCTGCCACAACGCGAGACAGCTAAATTATTTAACGATGTGCCGCAGACGAAGATGAGGCTACCGCCGTAACAATATGCATAAATGCATGGCTCTCGGAAAATAATATTTGAACGTTCTTTTATGAGAAATCAAAGTTGGCTCTAAACAACTCGGCCACCCTGAATCCCTTCTCATAGATATCAGGGAATGTACGCGATACAATGAAATGATGACGGTCTGCCACCTCTCTTCAAATAAAATCAGAAAATATTGGCCAGAAACCTTCACGGCAACTGCTCCGTGGAGATGGAGGCCCTCATATCTGCCCAGACGGTGCCTCTGCAATCCAGCGTGGCCCTGTCCCGATTGCAGCGACCTTTTACAAGCAGCCATCGAGCCCCAGCAACTTGGCTTGACCTTGCGTGGCTGAATAAGACTGTAAAATTGATTCAGCCCCTGTAATAAAAGAGCACGAGCATTATCAGCATTATAATTAAAATTAATTCTTGGAGCAGCGGCGGGCCATTATTTACGAGAGAAGGAGGGGTCCGTGGTAAGCAAACACAAAAATAATCTGCTCCATATTTTTATTGATATGTTGATGAATGGCTCTCTTTCACACAAAACACCAATGGAATGTCCCCGTGGCTGATCACAGAAGTGCTGATTATTTTTGCCCGGCCTGTTTCTTTCACCTCTCCACAAACACACACGCACACATGCACGCATACACACACACACGCACACACACACACACACACACACACACACACACACACACACACACACACACACAAAACACACCTCCTTCTTGGGCTTTCATTAGCACTTTGTTGGGATCACCTTAAGTCTCAGAGAGAGCTTGGTTAGGTGATGGAGTCAGCCCCCCTCCACAGAGGAGTATAACTATCACTGTAGCTGCACAATAGTGGCTGTACACAGATGCACGGTGTACTGAAAAATGTATTTTCAATGTGTCCGATAATAAGTCTCAAAATAACCAATTAAAATTGATATTTTATGGTATGTAAACCTGTAATCACTTCTTGGGCTAGTAAGGCATTGATTAAATTCTAATATGCCTACAAGTAAGATATAAGTCTGTCTCTCTATTGTGATAAAAAATAACAAGTCAGTGCACTATTTCCTTTTCTAGTATTCCTGACTTTCTCTAGGCACCTCTAAATAGAATTTTAGCATACGACATACTAAAGTGTGTATCATTGCTAAAGAAAAAAAAACATCTTTAAAAACGCTGCAATACAAAAGGAGCTCCCAGTCTAATATTTAACTCGATTAAAAATAGGGAGAAGCAGACCTCCAATCTGGGCTATCCTTTGTAATTAGGTGTCTATGTCTATTTCTCCTGTAAGATAATTATAGTCCATCCCTCCTAGTTTTGCAAAGTGGGAGAAGAAAAAAAATGACAGTATTTGTCCCTATCTCCTTATTAATTCTCCTCACAAATCCTTGATTATTTTCCAATCCTTCCTTCAGATATGGCTGGCTCTGTTTGTTGGTTTCAGTCCCTCCTTCACTGTGCAGTCTGTCTGCCTGCCTGCCTTCTCAATCTCCTGTTTTGTTTCTCGTTTTAATGAACAGTTGGATTCTTTTATTTCTCTACAAGTGCTGGATTTGCCTTATCACCCCCCCGTCCCTTTGAGGCTTGCCAATTGGTTTTATCCATGGATGTATCGTTTCTTAGGCGTCCTCTTTTTTTTTCCCCCCACAAAGAGAAAGCACCACTCCGTCAACAAGCCTCGCCGGAGCCAGAGATTAAAAACCTCAACATCACCTACCTTCCAGCGCTACTCCCAACTGGTTTGCGTAAAAACTCAATTAAACTTGTCCCCACTGAATTTCACATTACAGTACATTCCAAAGGAATTCTTCAAGCGCCATGACAGAGAGCCCCAACCTAGCGCTGGGGCCGCCGCCATTCAGGGGCTTTCCTCGGCGCCTCTGTCTTGGGGGCGTGGGCCTCCTGTCGATGCACGGCGTGCTACAAAGACAAAGAAGCCCTTCCTTTGACGCGAGGAAAACAAACTTTAGGGTTCATTTTTATGTAGAGCCATGCACAGAGGCCTTTCGTGGCTCTGCAGCACATAAACAACTCTAAACCCCAAGATCACTGTCAATTAGCTTTGAACAGTGGTGGAAGGTAGGCCTTTGGTGATTAAAGGTAAAAGCTATCGGTGGGGATAGTTGTCAACCATGGCCATTACTTAACATGGTAAAACAAGATCTTTGTCTCCTGGGAGCAGGTAAACATTTTGATTCCACAGCCGCGTCAAGAGTCAATATCAAATCATGGCGTCCCTTTAATACAATCTGGCGAGCCGAATGGAGAGGGGTGCTCAGTCAAGCGTCACGCTGGGGTAGAAGAATGGCGACGGGTCGATGTGTGTTCACTTCACTCACACGTGACAGCGGGCTCTCAACAACCACATGACGGTGCTCCATGATTCCAGCCTGGGGGGGGGGGGGGGGGGCGTTAATATGTCCCCGCTTTGTGGCGGATGCCGGCGT
>JAVQIZ010183933.1:0-22177 GCA_036023535.2 Galaxias brevipinnis
GCACACTTTCCACTTTGTGTTGACAAACTCCAACCCCCCCCCGTCCCACCCCCCCCCCCCCCCCCCCCGTCTCCAGGATACGTACCGCCGACGTCAGATGCAGAGGACGGTGACCCGCCAGATGTCCTTTGACCTGACCAAGCTGCTGGTGACCGAGGACTGGTTCAGCGACATCAGCCCCCAGACCATGAGGAGGCTGCTCAACATAGTCTCTGTCACAGGTGACCGGCTCTGTCTCTCTCTCTCTCACTCACACACACACACACACACACACACACACACACACACACACACACACACACACACACACACACACACACACACACACCCCACGGCCAGGCTGCTGTTTCAGGGTGTCACATAGTTTTATCCCCAGTAAGCACAGGATTGAATGAAACCCTAACCGAGTATGCAGCTAAGGGGTTCATGTTTCAAGAACACCTTCACCCTTCCAGCCCTGATTTTGCATTTTGTTCGTGGGCCTGTAGGTCGCCTGCTGAGGGCCAACCAGATCACCTTCAACTGGGACCGCCTGGCGTCGTGGATCAACCTGACGGAGCAGTGGCCCTACAGGACATCCTGGCTCATCCTCTTCCTGGAGGAGACGGACGGCATCCCAGACCAGGCCACGCTCAAGACCATCTACGACAGGTGAGGGCCCCCCGGGGCCAAAGCCTCCACCACCACCATCTTAGCAGACCCCAAGGCTTACATTAAGGAGAGCTGTCTATGGGAGGGCAAGACACGTCCTTAATCCCTTAATGCAAGGACATGTGGAAAGTTACTGTTGAAGTATTTGGTACTCTCACTTCAGAACTCTTTTAAACAGCTCCTATTTGGGGATGGTTTCTTAAAGTACTTCATGTAATAAACTCTGAATAGCCTAATAGTTGAGGTCATGTGGAATGATTGGATAGATGACTGAGAGAGCGATGAAGCGTTAAGATTATGCACCGGGCTGTAAGAGAAAGTTTAATTGGTCGAGTCATTAAAATGGTGCTCAATTGGTCGAATTATTTTCATTTCACTGTAATGACTTTTTCTGACAATCGTCTTTATCCCATTATCATGGAACATTTCATGTCTTTCCATTTTGACAGAAGGATTTGCCCTTATGGAATCCTGTTGCACATTTTTAATCACGTTTTTATCTCTATCATTTTCCCTTTAAATACATAATCCGCTGTAGAGTTTTATCCCAAAGCTTAACCGAACACAAAAGGAAATGACTTTCTCCTTATTGCACCTTAGCTTGTGTTATATAAAAAATATATAATATTTAAACAGTGTATTATACAAATTATGTGTCCTTAGTTAAGTGTTCTTTTTGGAATAAAATACGTGTATTTTTCTTGTCCCTCCCTTGTGCCTGTGGTCCAGGATCGCGAAGAACATCCCCCTGACTAAAGACGTGGAGCCCCTGCTGGAGATCGACGGGGACATCCGCAGCTTTGAGGTCTTCCTGTCCTCCCGGACCCCCATCCTGGCGGCCCGCGACATCAAGACCTTCCTGCCCTGCACGGTCAACCTGGACCCCAAACTCCGGGAGATCATTGCAGGTGGCCGAGCTACGCTAAGCTAACTCAATTCCGCTGTCCTTCATCCTTACTGATTGTTGTTGTTGCCCGGAGCCTCACTCAACACTGTAAACGTTTATCATTGAATATATTCATTATGTTGTGCTGGATCCCCTCGTCCACCAGACGTGCGCGCGGCCAGGGAGCAGATGAACATCGGCGGGGTGACCTACCCCACGCTGCCCCTGCAGGAGGCCGCGCCCCGCCCCATCTCCGTCTACAGCCAGCAGTCGTGCTCGCCCTCGGCCTCCTTCACCGGGCCCTTCAACCCCCAGGGCATGGCCACCCCCCAGCCCCACAGCAGCTACTACAGTGGCATGGCCGGTCCCCAGCACCCCTTCTACAACCGAGTGAGTCCCCATTCCTGTTAGAACTCCCTTCCTCCCAAGGGCTTGAGGTGCAGCTTTTTGGTAAGTGATGAAGGGTCCTGTTCGAATCCCCAGGACAACCAGGAAACGCGTTAGTTCATCAGATTATTTCTCCAAAGTGTTTGGAAACTCATGAAGACATCTCCACCATTGGTTCAATCCTTTTTTTTTATACATTTTGTTGAGAACATTCTTTTGGTTTAATTTTCTCCTGTCAACTAAATGGCATTCAAGTTAGGAATATATGCTATATGGTTTTCATGTTCCGTGTATCATACCGCATGTGTCCCTATGTACATGCTGTTTATCATACCGTATGTTATGAATGTTTTTCATGCATCGTTCTGAATGAAGCATGACTCATGATTTGAAACCCCATTGTTTGCTATTCAAGCGTTGCCATGTATATATGATTTCATCCCCCTAAATGTGTTTCCTTTCTCCCGGGTTGCCCCCCCCCAGCCTTATTTCCCCCATCATGTTTACCAGTTGCCACGACAGTATGTTGGCAGCTCCTACCCACCTCATGCACCACCACGCCAATTCATTAAAAGCGGGTATCCCAGGGAGACGAACAGTGGACCTGTGAGTATCAAGTTGTCAGCCATGGACACGTTGCATCCCGAGATGTCTATTTTCCGCTCCTTAATGTCATAAGAAGAAAAGTGTTCAGTTATCCAATTTCATTGCATAGTAGTTTGGCCATTTGTGTGTACTTCAGCAGAGGCGGTCAGATGACAGAGCTGCTTGTTGGACGAGGGCCAGGCCAAGGAGATGTTTGCTAAGCCACTCACCACACTCACAAAGGGAGCTTTATAATTTGTTCCTTCTGACGCTGTGAATTTCAAAGATCAGCTTTCACATTCTGATTCATCCATTTCTCTCGCTATTACCGTCTAAGACTTGCTTTTTGTTCATAAAAAGAACAAAATGTTTGCTACGCTAAATCAATTGAAAGCGCTCACACCTCAACCTCGACTGAACCCCACACACAGCCTTGTCACAACTCGGCACACACTTTCTTTCCCTGTATCTGCAAGATGGAGGCATGCTTCCTTTCTCTGCACTAGCTAAACATTTGTCCTGCCTAGTGTGTCTTTCCATTGGTCTCTCCTCTGGGATAATCAGCCCCCTCCGTGTTTCCCTACTGTTCCTCTCCCCTTTCCCGAGCAGAAAGCTTGCTACAGACACATGCCGTTCCCTCACCTTTCCCTCTGTCTCTTGTCTGTCCTCTCATGTTCTCTCCAAGCTGTTTAAGGTGCCATCTTTCAAAAAGAAGCAGGTACAGCACCCTTTGGACTTGTCCTAACCTCTGGCTTCCTTCCTTCGCTAATGCTGCCCCCCCCCTCCCCCTCACCCCCCTTACTTCACTGAGAAACTAACCGTCTATCACCTCTGACGCCTACAGTTCCCTGCATGCACTTTGAAACAACTAGACCTCTTCTGACTTTCTAACTGACACACACACACACACCCATGCTACAGGTTTCTCATACCCATAGCTGCTTGTGTTGTGTAATGCTGCAAACCTCAAGCAAAGAACTCGGAATGGAATTCGAATGGTTTTTGCTGTTTCATTACATTGACCTCCCTACAATTGGTTACAAGTAATCTGACAGTGCTTTCACACATCACAGTTGCCCGTCCACTGACTGAGTGGCTACATTCACTTTTGAGCCTATGCCATCTCTGCAACTAGAAGAACAGTTTTATCCCCCATTAACACTTATTCCAATACGAGTGCTTTGGAATGAACAAAGACAACCCAAGATAAACTCTAGTAGAAAGTCACCCCCTACGTACAATTAGAACTTTAGTACCTCTCTTTTTCAGGTTATCGTCTCCATTAATGAGTTTGCAGATTTGATGTGTTTCTTAGCATGCGTAGAGTTTAACACTCACAACCTGCGAATGCTGACTAGATAGCTAGAAGAGAATAGATGTAGCCAATACTAACCCGTGCCATCTTTTCAGTTGTTGCGGCGAGATATCAAAAGGTTTCGTTTTAAATGAGGTGTTGTTTGCATGCGTGTGTGTGTGTGTGTGTGTGTGTGTGCGCTCAGGGCTCTGCTTCGGTGGTGTCCGGGACTCCTGCCATTCTGCTGAGCTCCATGAACACGGACGGTGTGTGTGAGCGCGTCAAACAGATCGAAGGCATTGACCAGAGCATGGTGGCCCAGTACACGGCTACTATCAAGAAGGCAAGCTCACACTCCAAATCTGTTTGATTCATCCGCCCACCGAACATTTGTGAAAGCTGTATCTGAAAAGAGAACACGCGCTATATCTTTAGATGAGAGACTTCCATTGATATTGCACCCAGTACTATGATTCCTTCTATTCCGTTTCATGATTTCCTTACGGTTTTCTATTTCGCCTCAGGCCAATGTGAACGGCAGAGTCCTGAGCCAGTGCAACATTGACGAACTGAAAAAGGAGATGAGCATGAACTTTGGAGACTGGCAGCTTTTCAGAGCAACAGTAAGTGATCGGGGATCCAGTAAGAGTCCCCCATCCAACATTTCTAGACGAGAGTCTTCTCATCGAGTTCCGGCCGTCTCCATTACCTTGGTGTTCACTTCATGTCGTGTATATAATGGGAGTTATTGCATAACACAGAGATGCTCATAAGTCTTTGAGCTTGAGACCAAGTCAACTCTCAAGTCTTTTATATATTTATGTATTTATATATATATGTATATATATATTTATATCTGTCTATATACAGGTATGTCCTCCTATATATATATGTGTATATATATATGTATATATATATGTATATATATATATGTATGTATATATATATATGTATATATATATATATATATATATGTATGTATATATATATATAGGAGGACAAACAATCACCACCTCCCCCCAGCCCCGGTTCCATATAGCACCACCTCCCCCCAGCCCCGGCTCCATATTTAAAAAAATTATATATATAGGAGGACCAAAAATAATTATAATATATATACAACGACAAAAAATTATTATATATATACATAGGAGGACACAAAATGATATATGTTGGAGGACAAAAAATATTATATATATGAGGACAAAAAATTATAAGTATATACAAAGGTGGACACAAAACGATATACTGTATGTAGGAGGACAAAAACTAATTATTAAATATATAGGAGGACAAAAAATGATATATTTAAAAAATAATATCGGAGGACAAAAAAATTATATAAATAGGAGGACAAAAAATAATATATATTGGACGACAAAAAATAATTATAATATACATAGGAGGACACAAAATAATATTTGTTCCATGTAGCACCACCGTCCACCGGCCCCGGTTTCATGTAACACTAGTCCTTTGCTCACCTGTGTGGGGTCGGACCAGTGGTCCTGTTCTCCCCTTCCCCATGGAATCCCAAACCTTTTTAACACACAGAGTGGCCATTTCAGATTGTAAACGCACCCATAGCTGATTAATCAGCAGGCTAACTATTAAGCTACTTTAAATAATGAACCCATCTTCGTCTAACACTATGTGGGCTCAAAGCTGCTACTAGCAGGGCTAGCATACCTTAACGTCGATGAAACTGCGTTCCTCCGCCTGTATATATGCACTTTTGCTAGATGTGTGCAGATTGCTCTTGTTTCCGCCCTTTCATGCAAAATACTTGTTGCACTTGCTGTAACAAGCACTGTCAGCATCGACTCTAGT
Source organism: Galaxias brevipinnis (assembly GCA_036023535.2). Classification (NCBI taxonomy): domain Eukaryota; kingdom Metazoa; phylum Chordata; class Actinopteri; order Galaxiiformes; family Galaxiidae; genus Galaxias; species Galaxias brevipinnis. The sequence goes on from JAVQIZ010183933.1 coordinate 5,634, forward strand.
GAAGTTTAACCGTACTTTTGAATGTTTAGTTCTCTCAGTCATTGTCACTATATGAGCAGGGTCTATCTCTCTCAGTGCACGGTGCTGCAGTGTGCAAGAGAAAGAGATGCACCCGCCCTCGCACACAGGCTTTGAGAGAGAGAGTTAGCAAAAATGCATCATAGACAAATGTCTTAATCTTCTTGCTAATGTGACCTATCCGTCGCATACTCCAGTCCCCATCACTGGTATAACACAAGCAAAATTGGCCTTTCATGCTAGTTTTATCACAAACTAGGTTGCTTTGTTCGGCGTGTGCTAAGCCCGCCGGTGTCTCCTGTGTGTCCTTGAGGTGCTGGACATGCGCCAGGTGGAGAGCCAGGTGCTGCACGAGGAGGCTCCCAGCGAGCAGGGCAGCAGCATCGCCGGCCACGCAGCGACCACGGGGCGCCGCGCCAACGCCCCGCCCCACGCCGGCGCCGCCAACCCCGACGCCTCACCCATGTACAGCTTCAACCTGAGCTTCGAGGAGCTCTCCAACGTGGGCCTGGACGAGGCCCCTAGGCAGAGCAACCCGCCCTGGATGGTAAGCGTCGCAGGGCCCCGGTAAACAGGGCTCCAGGCACTACAACCTCAGCCCTTTGTAGGCGGTGGATGAGGACAAGATGGACTCTTTTACTTATATAAGCCATAAGCTTTATGACTTTTCTTGTCTAAACGTTTCTTGTTGAACCCGTCCACCAAAAACCTCTCTCTTCCTCCGCAGGGCACCACGCACCGCACCCCCAGCATGTCAAGCCTCAACTCCCAGGAGTCCTCCAACGACATCGTCAAGCTGACGGACAAGCAGCAGGACGAGTATCGCAACGCCTACGAGGAGTACATCGCCCAGATGGCCACGCTGGAGATGGGCGGGGGCGGGGGGGAAATGCCCGTCCAGCCCCAGCCGGGCCAGTTCATGCACTCGGGATCGGAGGACAAGGCCAGAGAGGGCGGCGAGTCAGAGAGCCGCAAGTCCTTCGCCAAACGGAGCAGCGCCAAGCCGCCCGCCGACGCCCCCGACTTCGCCTCCAATGCCGAAGGCCTGCACCCCATCACGGAGGAGGACGAGAAGCAGGAGCACGGCTCCTCCAAGTCCCTGCTGAGCCGCAAGAGCTCCGCGGAGCGAGGGGGGCTGTTCCAGGGCGCCGCCGACCTGAAGATCAAAGCCGCCGGCGGTCTGCGCTACCAGAAGCTCACCAGCGACGACGAGGAGTCCGAGGAGTCGGACAACGCCCCCCTGCTGAAGGACGGCAAGAAGGTGGAGCCCAAAGCCCCCGGTGGCTCCCTGGCCCTGAAGGGGAAGGACTACCTGTCCGACGCCATGCTGGACAAGAAGGACTCCTCCGACTCGGGCGTGCGCTCCAACGAGAGCTCCCCCAACCACTCGCTGCAGGATGAGGAGGCAGACCTGTCCCAGCTGGACCGCTCCAACCTGATCGAGCTGGACGAGGAGAGCCAGGCCCGGAAGCGGGGCCTGCCCAGCAGCCTGAGCGGCCTCCAGGACCCGGCCGTCACCCGCATGTCCATCTGCTCCGAGGACCAGTGCAGCCTGCTGGCCAGCAGCCCCGAGGAGAGCTGGCCATCCTCCAAGAGCTACAACCTGAACCGCACGCCCAGCAACACCACCCTCAACAACAACACCAACGCCGGCCTGCTGCAGGGCAACCGCCCGCGGGCGCCGGCTGACGGCTCCACCACCACCACCTCTTCCACACCCACGTCCATCTCCACCAGCGAGGCCATCGTCTCGCCCGGCTCCAGCACCACCGGCGTGTCCACCAGGCCGGGCCCCAACAACGAGAACGTGCGTGTGGTCCACCTGAAGAGGGGACTCAACCCCGGGGACCCGCCGGAGATCTGCACCGTGTCCTCAGACACGGTCACCTTTGGAGAGGAGCGGGAGAGCATCCTGTAGGGGCCGCCCGAAAACGCTTTCCCTTCTCTAGAGAGAGAGAGCTCTCTGTTTGTGGATGTACGTAGGTGTGTCGTGGTAGTCTTGACAATGCATGATTAGGGAAGTTGGTAGCTAGGCGAGTAGTTACCTGAACAGTGTTTAAACTGTAGTTGTGTACTGCACAGGCAGCTCGTTGTGATGTTTAATGTAACCCCTAACCGCCACGCTGTTGTTCTGTGGAACTGAAGGTAGCTGCTAAACTGTAACTGACTTGTTCCTGTGAATTGTCCTGCTTCAGTACAAGCCTGTGCGTAGAAAGTATTCCTGACTGTATGTTTACAGAGTTGTATCAAGGTCTAGAGTCAGTACACTACAAGTATTATAAGCTCCATTTTAACGCAACTGTTTACTTGTTTATAATTTTTGGTGTAAAATAATTTACAGAAATTGTGAAGAGTTGGCTGATGTAGGAGACAAACATGAAGGAATAAATGAGTTATTTAACTGCACTGCTATACTGTAACTATTCAATTGGAGTTGCCATGTTTTTCTTTTGTCTAAAGTGCTCATCCACCGCCAACAACGTAAGGACAATAGAGCTTGTTTTTTAACCAACATAGTAGGACATTACAGTTAGGTTACTAAAAAATGGTTTGGATCGAGAAGCTCGAATTGCATGGAAAGGAATTAATTCTGTTTCTTAGTAACAAGTAGAAGCCAATTTTTAAAAGACAAGTCGATGTATTTATTGTTGTGGTCACCTGTCAGATTCGATAGGATATTGCATGAACATGATCCGTAGCATGCATGCACAATTACTGTAGTTCAGTGCCCGTGGAGTTGTCATAAGAGTGCTCTCTCATGTTGCATGCACGTGATGTCAGCCTTTTAACCCATTTTGTTGAACAAACCGTGAAACAAAAAGAGTATCTTGAAAGGGAAATATGTGTACTAAACTGACTTGAAATAAAATGAATGTGGACCATGGTGCCTATTCTCCTTTGGGTCTTCTTTTCACACACCTGCACTTAAAAGATTGTTGCTGTATGTTTCAAAGAATAATGGATTTAATTGTATAAAACGTACAAATGTGTAGCGCTATAACATTTAGGATGTTTTTACCATGTTTTAAAATGTTGTGTTTTTTGGCTTGTTTTTGTTACTATCAAATTATTTATAGGAGCTGTTTTCTGATTTCCCTGGGTGTTCCAATTTGATATAGCCAATCATTCAACAATGACTAGCTTTCACCAGCAGGAGGAGTACTCTCATGCAAAACACAATAGTCACTGTAGAAATAGTGTAGTATGAGAATAATACGTATTTGGATAAGTTTAAATAGGTTTGGGGAGCCTCAACTATTCCATGCCATTTGAAGAGACAGAAAGTTCTTGTCATAATCCTAAAAGGAATTTAATTTATAATTGTATAAAAGTGCAATTTACAACATACTTTTTTTTTCAAAAACTCAGCACAATAGAATGCAAGATTATATTCTCTCTGACACATACTACTATACAAGCATGATTTACAGTAAGCCTGGATTTTTTTTTATCTTTTTACAGCATCAACAGTTCATGAAAACAGCCAACATTTCGAACAGTTCTCCAGTTTTCCATTCCTTATCTCACAGAAATGTACAGTAGAAGTCCTTTTGTTTAAATATTTGTTGTTTCTGCCATTCAAGCCAGATTTAGTTCCTGTGTTCCCCATGTCAGAGAAGCAGGAGTGTTCCACTGGAAGCAAGACAGGCCAGTAGACTAATTCAACGCTAAAAACAACAACTTGTGTCTCTTTTTCAGAGGAAAACTTGTGAAAAGAAAATCCAGCCAATTGAGGGAACTCGAGGGTCCAGTTTCTAACACCTGCAAGAGATTGTGAAAAGAGAGCATATTTAGAGGACAAAGATCTGGGCAGACTGGCGCCTGAGAGGAAGCCACATTTTTTTTCTACCCAAACCAAACACTCAACTACTGGGCAATCACGTACTGTTCGAGCAGATGGAGGCGTTGGAGGGATAGGCAATATCATAACAACCTCTAAGCACTATGTGGAAATTCTGCTTAAGTGGTGCCTGCTTTTTTCCTTGCAGTAATTCCAGCAGACTGGTATTTAACAGAATAGGGTGATATATTTATCACAAAACCTCCCTAAAGTTATCATTACAACTGAACTGTTGAATAATAAACTATAACTAGGCCAATAATAATTACAAATATACAGTATATTCTGTGGCAAGCTATAAAGTGTTGTATTCTGAGTGCATAATAAACTCACCATGTCAGCGAATGAGTTTGGTACTCTCATCAGCTTCTGATTCTTTGGGAAGGTTACTTGACTGAAAAAAAGAAAATAAATACATTTATATCGTAATTGAAATGCAAGCTATGGCCGATTCAATGACTGGGTATAGTGCAATGGAATGTATTGGTTTGTGCATCCCAATGGAAACTTTGAATGATCCAATCAACGTATGTAAGTGTCAGTGTTAAGGAAAAAAACATCGATTATATTGTAGTAATTTGGTGGTATGTTAGAAACGATCTTACCTCAAAGGTCAAAATGCTGGTATCTGCGGTTACTGCTATGAGAGGACTACTGGATGCAGACTGCCCCAACCGCTGCTGATTCTGGCAACTGCCTCCAAAGGATGCGCTGGAGTCAAGTGCAATTTGAAGGTCCAATATATAATCTATTACATGTTGCAAAATCTCCATTTTACTGACGTTCTTGTTTTGAGGGAGACTAGGAACTAGTTCCTTCAGCATAGTGTAGCAGTCGTTCATGTTGTAAAGGAGGCTGAGAGGATCATCCATTGGGCTTTTGCTCCGAGATATCCCAAGGATGTGTTCCGATGAAGTCGACATAACATTCCTCTCTGATCGCAATGGGCTAACCGCTTTCATGTTGATCCCAGATAGCGATGAAAAGCGCATTGGAATGTGTATCTTTGTCCTCCCTGTTTTGAAGAGTTGTCAGCTCGTGCGCACGCTGCCAATTCTTATAGAGCCAGTGTACTGGGCTCATTGCGTTGAAGTCGGAACTGAACGTGGATTGGCCCCCAAACCACGCCAATCATTATTCCAGACAACATCATTGGTTTAATGCGGGTATAAAATCCACGCTTCCCACTTGCATTCCTCATGCAGCAAGCACACTCACCGGTTACCTTTATCGTAAACGTGAACTTACCTTTCCAACATAAATAGATTTTTTTTGTGTTTTGAGCTTACAATTTCAGCCAATTCAATTTGAAGAATGTTAATGGTTAGACAGATGCAGATTGATTTTTTTTAATAAATGCTGATGAGGTCTATGTTACATAAATGTAAGGTTAACTTTATCCTAAATGAGCCTTAAGACCTAATTAAGGCTTATGTGGACTATATACCTAATTAAGGCAAGTAAACATTCTTTGGAGGTTGTATGCCTGCATAGTTTATCTTGCATTCCCATACTACCAAACTTAGTCCAATCGAATGATGATGGCTTGGCATAACAGTACACTTCTCCTTGTAGAAACCAAAAGAGTTAGCCGCAAGCTCCCACTTCTACCGACTCCCTGGCGCCAGCCCTGTGACGACATCCATTCACAGCACAGCTCGGAGCCAGTCGGTTCGGCGCCTCTCAGGCGGCTGCTATGACGACGGGAGCTGTCAGTCAGCGCTGGTTCTCAGCTGACTCCTCCAATAGAGGGTGAACTTCTCCCTTACTGCCCCAAGCCACACACCTGCACTGAGCACACACTGGTTTGCATTTCTCCACACAACGTTAATATCTCATGTCGCTGTTATTCCACTGTCCTGGAAGCATAACTCCGTAGGCTAAAATGTATCCCATGATGGGTAAAAGCTTAACTATATGCTGCAACAGTTATTGTGAATTTCGGGCACACTAAATGCACATTTAATAGGGGATATTGAAATCCACCATATGCATTGCTGAACTAGAATCAATGATTAGCTGAAAAAATATGATACATTTCAAAGTAGGTAAGGCCTTTTTGTCCTCATACTAGGCTACATTACAATTTACACAAAAAAGCCCTTCTTTCTGTTCCGTTTCTAATGTGTGATGCAAACAAATCCGGAAAAAAAAATATTTGTCCAAGGTCAGACGAAAAAGTACAGTGATGCTTTTATGAAACTAGACAGAAGAGGTAAAACACTACACCCTCCAAGCATTCAGGGTAAATAGTGAATGGCCATTTGTATCATCTAATTCTAGCATAGAAAATAAAAATAAACTCATCATCATCATAAGATGCCTTTAAAGCTAAACCCATATTTACTTTTCAATCTTACTAATATTGTGGATTTAGACCTCCTGTTGAAATCATATTCAGTCATATAAGGTAGAATTTTAGAAAAAAAGAAGTGCGTTGGATTCAGACAATTTGTGAGCGAAATAGAAGAGTTTTTCAGAGACACACTATTTCTGGTTCTCCTGCGATGTCAAAGGCACGGGATGCTTTCCAGGATTTTTTTATTCCTTGCCCACAAGGCTTACTGTGTCATCATCTCTGATTTGCATGCAGTCATAAATGTAGTTTAAAACAACTTTTCTAATAATTCACTGACAAGATTGATAAATGGAACGGGGGACCAAAAACAAGGAGTGTTGTGCATGTTTCCCCACATTGAAGAGCTCTGTTTGTCTCCTGTGTCAGCACCTTTGTTTACACCAAATTGGCTGTCTGAGTCCTTCACAGTCACATTGTTCCTGTGTCCCTGGTAGTCAATGATTATCCCACCGCCATTCAGGGGTGTTACCTGGGGGGAAAACACTCACGAGTAGGACGCTGCACTATTGTCTTTGTTGGGATTCCAACCATTTGAAGGCGATTCAAAAACTTGGTTTTGGGAATCACAATGTGTTTCTCTAATTTCGTTACAACTTAAACAAAAAAATCTGACAAAGGTATTTTATGACACAGTCTTTTATTTGTTGTTATTTTTGTATGTCATCCATTCCCTAAGCAATCACCTCCTTATTTCTCCAGGGTGGTATCAGGACATTTAGCAATGAAGTTGAGCGTTTCTCATGTGCCTGTGTTTCTTATTCTCGCTGACGGTGCTGCCTGGGGGCTCTTTCTCCCTCTCTCTCCCTCTCTCTCCCTCTCTGTGTTAAGGAGATGCCCCAGGCATGACTTCATAGGACAGGTGCTATTTGCACTTCTGTCTCGAGGCCATGCGGAAACTTCAAAGGGGGAAGATGGGAAAGATTACCAACATAAAACGTTAGACTTGGCGTCTCTGTTTGCCCTGTGCCCTTACCGGCTCTCTAGCGAGTAAATGACGTCTGGGTGATGAGGCCGAGGCCCCGTTTGCTCAAATGGTGCTTGTGGAAATGCACACCCACATGTCAGTGACGGTTCACACACCTTGTTGTGGGCCGTGAAGAAAATAATGGGAGCCCCTTTTCATGCAGGTTAGCTATGGTCAGAAACTTTCTTTTATTTTTATGACTAGGTAAAAGATGAGTTAAGAGATCTTTTGTGAACACTGCTAATCGAATTCCAAGTCACTGCAAATTAAATTCCTCGTTGAGCACTTCACAATGCACTCACATTTCCAGAAGAAGCCACCATTTGCTTGTTTTAAATTGCATACTGTATGATACACAGCACGACTACTCAAAATTAGACAAACTGGCTTCACTGATTCATAAGTCGGTGACTGCTGCAGGTGTGTGCTCGAGTTTTTCCTCTGCCTTATTACCTCATCCTTCCTGTCCTCCACACTTCTTGTCCTCAGCTGTGAATGAATGAATGAGTGAGTGAGTGAGTGAGTGAGTGAGTGAGTGAGTGAGTGAGTGAGTGAGTGAGTGAGTGAGTGAGTGAGTGAGTGAGTCAGGCTGCTCCTCCCCTCCGACATGGCTCCTCTCCTCGCTCAGTGAATAGAGGTCAGTGGAGCACGCTGCGCTGCGTGTCTGCTCCATGCTGGGCCTGTGCTGGCAGGAGCCAGGCAGCCCGGCAGCCCAGGTGAGGGACGGCTAAGCGCGGGTCAGTGAGCGGCCTGCTGCGGAGACACCCAGAGGGAAAACACCTGCCGGCCCGCTCCCCTCCTGCTCCACCTGCCTGGGCTGCTCCACTGGCAGGCAGACGCCAGGCGGACATCTGCCCACCTCTGGGTAATGGAGCTGTCACTAATGCAGGCTTATTTAGACACACACTCTTCTCACACGTTCTCGTTCTCCTGCCATCTCAGACCGATCTCTCGGGAATCGTTAGACTTCAGTAACTATGTCAAACTTCCGTCACTCTTTCGCGATGCTTTGATTATGTATAGCAAACTAATTTCTATGTAGAGCAAGCGTCTCAGAAACAGTTAAGTGCCAGCATTCTATTCCTTATGCGACAATCTTTGCATCCCAGAATTCCAGAGGAGACGCGCGATCCCATTGAGTGGATCAGTGGCATGTGAAATAGACACCTTAGCATATATCGCCTCTAGACCCCCTCTTAATGGCCCATACAATAGCTGCCTCGATGCTTCGAGTGGTTGGTGCAGTGTTGCATGTCTGAGGATCCCTGTGCGGTGGGTCGGCCCAGTCTGGCCAGCGTCCACACAGTCCAGGATAATGATGTCTTTCAGGGGTCACCTACCGGCCAAGTATGGAGCCAGACCCCTCGGAGGGACCAGGCGCTCTGGACTCATCCTACGGTGGCAGTCCTGCTGTCAGCCACCAGCTCATCTTTCAAGAGCCCTCATCTTCCTGTCTCTATCTGCCATCCCTCTATTAACATCCGTCAGCAGGGACTGGAGGAGCCGATTTAAACACTGACTTCCTTTGTTCCACACTGGCATGTTTACTACCAGGCCCAAGGCATGGATGGTTACCCACCTTGAATGCCAGAACTTGTGGAGAGCAACAGTTTTACAGTCGTTCGTTGTTATCGAGATAGAAAGAGTGGGAGCAGTAGAGGATACACTTGGACAATCCCTGTAAAGTGTCCAGCCGTCGTAGTCAATAATGTTTAGCAATGTTGTTGTGCAGTGTATCCTCGTAGAGAAGGCACCACAGGAACAATACAGACATATTGATGCTCTGTTCAGTGGTTAGGGGAGGGGGTGAGGGAGAGGAGGGGAGGAGGGGGGGGCAATCCAATCAGGACAGTGCGTGAGGCGTGCGAGGGGAGCAGTTTGGTGTGCTCTGGAATGATTACACGCGCTGTTGTAATTAGTGTCAAACTCCACAGGATATGTAGCATCGCTACAACATCATTCTAGCAGCTGGAAACAATAAAAGCTAATATTGAGCTGCTCCGCCACTGGTTTGGCACACCAGTGTGCAATAATCCATAATGCTTAACCCCTATAGCTTGTTAGCTGTTGGAGTGCTGAAAAAAAACAAAACAACATCAAACAAACCAGTCTAAAACAAATTTTGTTGGTTGGTGTCTGCTGGCCTGTTGAAGCAGCGTGAGAATTAGTTAGATTATGTTTTATGACATGCTGCATTTTATTGCACCGGGGCCCATCTTCTTTATCATCTTGCCTTATTACTGTTGTCTTTTCAGCCTGGCGTCTAGCTACTCTGCGGCAGCGTTTACCATATTATATGGCACTCCATGAAACGTGCAATTTACTCATTACCTTTGCAGTCATATTTTTATTACCAGTGCATCTTTTACCAGCCCCACGTTTGCTGCTCTCCCAAGCTGCTTGTATAAAATCTCTCATAAAATACACGGAGGTATGCAATGTTCCCCCACCTGTTTCTTATGATTATAATCAAATCTCATAAGAGCCCAAATAGGAAGATTAACGGTTGCAACTTGTCATTCTTCATAAACACATTCCTCTCTCTTGAATTGCCTAGGAGTTAAAAGCATCATGTTCTCTGTGCAATGTGGGAGATATTTCTATGTAGGGTGAATGCTGGAGTTACAAACTAAATACAACAAGACAGTTTGTAGGGCAGATGGTTATGTTAAAGTACAGTATGTACACTAAAATAGCATGTAATCTGATTCATTCTGTAGCTGATGGTCACACATGGGAGTGCGCTTAATTTACAGTGACACAATTTATGCCGTAAAATGTTCCCCCTGGTAACAATATAGGAGACAATTCCTTACATCAAACCCACCAACCGAGCTAGTGGTACAGCTACGTTGGAAGAGACCCAGGCGAGGTTGGAGTAGGATTCATGAGCTAGTCATGCTGCTATTCATCAACATTGTTTTTTGTTTCTAGAAAGGTCTGGCACTGGGATGTCAGGCTGCAGTACAGGATGAAGGCTAGCGCTGTGGACTATCCGGACACCGCTTGATAAAGTGCCTCCTTATCTCTGGTATTGTAGAGTTCAGACAAGGGGTTCACCGCAGTAATTCTTCTCTCGGAGTAAAAAGTCGGCCGAGGATGTTGAACCGAGGTAGCAAACACAACGCGAGGCTCGCGCGGCAGAAGCATGCACGCACCATCTCGCTCTCCGCTTCGCTCACTGTCCGCTTTGTCATTTTCATATGAATGTGCGGAAAATCAAAATAATGGTCTATTTCGTTCAATAAGTGGGCCGATGTGACCCTCCAGCGTGGAGTAGAAAGCATGTCACAGAAAATAGTGGGAGGACAAACACTTTCCTTTCACCCAGGCCTTGGTTGGACAATGCCGAGTGCTTGGTGATTACAATGGGCGCCCTGGCCCTGGGTGTGCAGCAGAGGCTACCGCCCCTCTGAAGGGCTCTCCAGCCCTGATGAAAGCCTCTCACAATCTTTCATTAGTAGTCAAAGGGGGGCAGCTTTGACATTTACGGATCTCATGGTCCGGCTTCAGCTCCCTGATTAATTTCTTGATGAATTTGAGGTTTTGAACAAATGCTAGGTGTGGGGGAGAGAGAGAGAGAGAGAGAAAGAGACAGAGAGAACCGTTTTGTCATCTAAGTTCCATTGTGAGGCTGCTGTGGCCCAGCGAACCGGGGTGTGTGTGTGTGTGTGGGGGGGGATTCTCTTCTGTTTTTATTTCCAAGACAAAATGGTCTCCACCCTGGCCTGTGCTTATCCACTCACAGGGACGAGGATATCCGTGACCGTGACGCCTCTCTTAATCTGGGTCCTAATCTCTCACTGCCCCTGTGACGGCCATACTGGAAAAGGTTTAGCCTTCCACCTCGTATCACTGCTAGTTTCATCCTCTCTGTTTCGATGCACATTGGATTCTTTGCGGCCGTGATTCACACCAGGAAAGAGGCACCCTCCACTCCCTTTTCACAGGCTTTTAGAGCCACTCATGACACTGTTCAGACGATTCTCCTTCCGCTGCCAAACGTTTATCACGGCCAACCCCGTGTTAGTCCACTGTATCTCCCATAGATAGCTCCTCGCACGCTCCTGTGCTCTTTATCAAACTGAGAGAATGCTTTTGTTTACAGTAGGCATTGTGCTGCAGTATCTCAACACTTTGTCCATCCGTGTGTCTGGCATCTTCTCAGCAGTGCTTCTTCTGGGCGTTCCAAAGTTAGGAAGTGGAACTGGATAGGATGAGGCCACTTCCTGTGTTACCCCCAAGCTGCCCGTCCCTTTAACAGTCTTCCCTCTTCTCTTCTCTCTCTCCATTGGAATGGCCCGGGGACAATGGGCATATCTCGTGCATAAAGATCCCCAGGAACACCACTGCCTGTAATAGCCACCTACATTAACTCACTGAATGGTGTCTAGACAGTTTAATTGAGGATGGATCTAAAATGGCCCATCATTAGACTCCTGCAGTGTTCCTGGAAGGGGAAACAGTCAGTGCACTGTCAGGGGACCTTGTGTCCGCTCTCATGAGTTGACCTTTTGACTGTTTACGAAAGTATGTGTACATTCTCTTTAGACACAATCTATCTTAATGATTTTGCGATTTTGCAGTGAAGATATGATATAGGATATAGTGCGGTGCATCCTACTGACTAACTTAAGGAGAGAGAGAGAGCCTGTGCATGGGGACATGGAACACAAGGTCACTATTTAAGCAGATAGGGAGAATTTAATGCAAGCATTGACTAGCTAGTGGCTGTTTTGCTGCTTTGACTTTTTGATTCTGACAGACAGGAAAAAATTTCCACTGCCCAACCCTGGCCTGTGCTGAGCTGACTTGAATATCCTCCGGCAGGGGAACGAGAGGCGTTCAAGAGCTGCCACCCGTATCCCCCTGAGTAATGGTCCTCCACTTTCCACTGCCAGTCATGTCGGGCCCTTCCATTACAGCGGGACGGAATAGGTGAACATTTGCAGACAGTGCAATTTCGCCGTGCAATTTAGATCTATAAGGTGCCTCAGTGCCTGCAGGGAGAGAAGCCACCTCCATTATAAAACATCCCACCTCGCGATGACACTGGCACTGGCTCCTATGGATGCGGGGAGGAGCAGACAGATGGGTGCAGCGGTTGATAGCGGAGGGGGTGGGGATGGGGATGTGGCTGAGATGGAGAGCTCTGGTGCGGGGGATGTGATTAGGTGAAATGGGGTAGTCTCTGGGTGTATGGGTCATTCAGTCTCCAGGGAAATATAGAGAGAAGGAATTCTTAGTAATTGGATTGAGGGTACTCTGTACAAATCCCTGGTCGGAGCAAGGAATTGTATACAAAACTGGTGAGAAACTCTGCACAGGAAAGCTGTGTATATATGCTGTATAACGGCGTAAAAAGCACCACACTATACTCTTTTTTAATAAATGCAATATTAACTGACAAATTCAAGAGAGGCATGATTTGACACAATAGTGGCTTCGATGTTTTCCCTCAAAGCAAAGGGAGCGCCGAGTACATTGGTTTCTGAGGTCCATTAATTATCGAGCGACTCGACACTTTGACAAATGGCCTCGTGCCACTGTGGCCTTCACCATATTGACTCCAAGCAGCAGCATGGATCTGTCTGACTCAGCCCCTTCAGGTAAACAGGCCCGCCTCCTGACATCTCTCCACCACATGAAGATGAAATATAGACCTGCCACCACTGGATAAATGAGCATGGCAACGCGAGTGCAGTCATTTTTTACCCCAAAATATGAGATAAAACACAGCACAGTTCATGAAGCACTGTACACTCCGACGTGGGTTGTTTACAGCACTTTGCAATATGCAATATGTTGAGTCATCCTCAGTTTGATTGTTGACCTGTGCATGAGGATAGCTTTTCCAGTGAGGTAGCCAGAGCACTTACTCCAGGTCCCAGCAGGGCCATAGCCGTGACAGGCAGGCCCGTGGCCGCGTTGAAATATGACAGCGGTAAGACCTTGTTTAAATTGCGATGAGTCAGGCCTGTGTGTGAGAATGGGCCGTTCACTGGCTTCTGCAGGGGCAATATTTCAACCCTGGGATGTGGAGCCTTGGACATATGCGGCACTCACTGCTAATGTTGTCCCTAATCTGCGTTTACTATTAGTAGAGGAACAGTGCTTTCTACTACCACAGCAGAATATTAGAGTATTCAGTAAGTTCACTGGAACAAGCTATGGCACTGTCTTGGGCTTTGTATTGGTGGTCACATAGCAACAGCAATCCAAGGCTAAAAGGTTGAGCGTTCTAATTTAATATATCCTTCCCTATCCAACCATTAATTGAATGGATATTTCGGTAACGGTGGTTTTCGTCAGGGACAGGCATTCAGAAGAGCACATAATTGACATCAATTAAAAGAAGCCGAGGGAAAAAGGTCCAATTGCCTCAGGTAAGTGAAGGACAAATGAATAATGAATAAGGACAAATTCAATTTCACTCAAACCCCATTTCAGGGACGCAATTACAGAGAGATCCCAAATGCTGAATGAGGTCAATTAGTGGTCTGGTACCTGACCAAGTTTACCCTGGTTGCATTGATCCACTCACTAAAGCTAAATAAGAATGGGAACGTGTTCAGACCAGGATTTCAAAATCAAAGCCAAAGACTGAAGCACCATTTCAAAGACAGATTCCGCCTATTTCTTTTTAAAATTTTATTCAGAAAAAAAGTGGTATCATCCCGTTGCTGTTTAAGGCAAACAGTTATGGAATGAGCAGCCATGCTAACATATATGTAAATATGAATGTTTATATCTACATAGTCCTAGCTCAGATGCTGCTGCTGCTGCAAAAAAAAACATTAGGCACAAAGATTATTTTGTAATTATTATTCAAGACTGACATTGTTAATTGCATTACTTGACACTAGAATGGTCTTTTTAGAGTGACTGCTTGAATTAATGCTAGAGTCCTGTTAATGGAGAGCGTTGTAGCAGGGATTCCATTTGCTCACTGTTGAGGAACATGCTCTGCATGTAAAAAGCCCTGCTACCAGAGCAGCAGAGCACAGTGTCATTATGGTAACGGATGGTTTTGGAGCACTCAATGACACGAGTTGCTTTTATCTTCTCTTGGCTTGGCATGTGCGAGCCCCTGACTTCAGTAGATAATGTATTGTGTTTGACTAGGTAATTGAGTTTCATTTGAAAAGATGCACTCTAAAATCAAATGAATGGCCAAAACAATTAACAGCACAAAAGACAAACAAAAATATTCTGGAACCCCAACAACTTGATACATAGCAGGGAAATGGCTGTGAAAAATCTGAGCGTGCCCGAGGGAACGAGCCATCAGTCATACCAGTGAGCCGTGGCCGCTGCAAGGCCCAGAGGAATCCCAGTTTTTCTTGCCATCAGCTTCGAAATGTGACATGACAAGTGGGCCCTCCATTGGGTGTCTGAACATTTCCCTGCAACGGAAAAAACCCCCACAAGTGTCGAGTGGGTGGAGGAGATGTCGGATTTTCTTAAAAATAATTGGGCTGGAGAGTTAGAGAGTGATGGGGGAAAAAAAGAGGGAGATGGAGATTACAATGGATGTCAGACTCGCTTTGATAAAGAGATCATGTTTCAACAAAGCCTGAAAGCTCCACTAATAACATGTGATTCAGCTCTTGGGACTCGTTCCAACACTATCCCTGGTATGAGCTCAATGATCCATGACAAACAAAGTGTACTATAAATTAGTGTGTGTTTGCGCGCGGATGAGTGGGTGGGTTTCGGGGGCTGCATCTCCTGCGTTTGACTGTGTCAACAGGCGTCATTTGAACTTTGCCCCACTGGCCGTGTGGAGCCTACCTTTGTGCATTGTGCCACACAGAACACTCTCAAGCTCGCCTGATGCCGGCTGCTGTCATGTGGACTTATTATCGTTGCATTTGTTTCTAGGATCCCACATTTGCAAGATAAACAACCAAGCCGTTGTGGCAGCCGTCGGAGTGGACGCACTGTTATACCAACACAAACAACCAAAATATTCCATTGTGTGACACAACAGTAAAAAACACTCCACTGTATGGTACTCGCACGTCAACCGGTATTTGAATATGTCCAATCAGGATGAGAGTACCCATGGGATCTACTGTATGAAGTCGATGCCGTAGGCTGCGCTTTGCATTAGTGGGCGCAGTGGTTACCCATTGTGGGGCTTAGTTAGGTGGAACAGATCGCCAGCAGGATAGCATGCAAAGTGGGGGAGTGAGGTGATCCCGGGGCCATTGTTGTGCAGGTGCAGCTGCGCGGCTAGGTAAATGTCACCCTTCTTTTGCTTAGAGTGGTGAGGGCAGGGACACCTGTGCCACCGTGTTCCAGACTAGGGCACAGGTGATGCTACAGTCTGGGCCTCCAGGAGGGTGTGTGGGCGGGTGGGTGGGGAGGCTGGCTCATCTGGGCACCAAGTTCACTGTTGTAAGGAGCGCCGTGGCAAGACGCCGGGGTAATGAGCGTTTCTGTGACTAAGGACTAAAACGGCACCAGAGGTTAATGTGACTCTGTGTTCGTTCATTAGCCCCAACGACGCAGCTCCTCAGAAGTCGTAGTTCACCTTGCACATCAGAATCTTCTAATATCCCCATTCTAGATAATTGGGAATTGATGAAAGGCACAATGACACACTCCGACTTTGAGGGTCTGAAAGGTTGTCTTGATTGTTTTTTGATTTATATGGATATCGATTAAAGCCCATCTGTTGTGATTCTCTTGTTCTTTGTCCTCTGCCGTAATAGCAAATCTCTCTATCTCTTTTTTGTGTGTGTTTTAAACGACTCTTTGCTAAGACGGATACCCTGGCATGCTTAATGATACAACGAGAAACAAAGACGACTTTCCGAGGAGCTCGAGGTGATCCATTATGGCTGAGGAGGAGCACGGCAGCCACACACCGACACACTACAGCTGTTCCAACACAGCCTGTATCCATCACGGTGTAAGATGGGTGTTATGGGGGGGGGGGGGGGGGCACACGCCGTCCCTCTCGGTCTCCGGCCAGTGGGTTGGCCTTTTCTGGGCCTGCGACTATGTCAACAACCTGTATGTCTATGGGTGACACAGGCTCAGCGTCAGGACGGGCCGGGCCCCGTGTGCGCCTGTGTCTCTCGCCGCTAACCCGAGGCTGTGTCATCGGGGACCGTGGCGCAGCTCCTCTAATTATCCCACGCGTTAATAGGCAGGGCCCTGTGAAGAGTATCTCTGCTGCAGATGTAATTAGTTTGGCTCCTCTGACAAAAAAAAGAGAGAGAGAAAAAGCGTCAGGCGATCGCACCGATGGAGCTCAAGAACAGGGTCATTGGAATGCAGAGGGCCTTTGTCCTCTGGGGAGCGGGGGGGGGGGGAGGTCAAATGGAAATCAAAAGGAAACGTTGAATTGG
>JAVQIZ010183953.1:0-13128 GCA_036023535.2 Galaxias brevipinnis
TTCAGCTCTTGCAAGCAAAATACTTAGACTTTTATCCACGTACGTATTTACAGATTTGTCTACACATATACAACTCTCAATACACTTGCAAATCTGAATACAGACGGATCTTTAAAATAAACGTACAAACCTGATTACGACACACGGATTGAGATACAGAGACACAACTCTCCACACGCGTTTTTTTTGGAAACTAATCAACGTAATACATTTACATAACAGACTAAGTAAGAAGGTCAGTCGAGCAAAATAGATTTTTGAATTTCAAAATGTGGCCTAATGTAAAATATGTCATTTATATATATATTTATATAATATTTCCTTACTGTTGCTTCTTTCAGATAGCTTTATAGCTTTCTCAAAAACATGACCAATCCTGACCCCTGAATCTTAGTCCTAACACACGAGCACACACACAGACACAACATACTGTATATGTATATTTATAGTTAATTATTGAAGACACATACTTTATTTGATCATCCCCATAATTGACCACTAGGTGACACTAGATTGAGAAGTTATCCAGCCATGTGACTTTGTCATAAGCTTTCTTCTTTGGTCTGCAAACTTCAGAGATCAAGGACCCAACGTGCTGCTCTTGTTCGACTGGCGGAATAGGCAACTTTACGCCCTCAGTGAGGATGGTCAGGCAATTACATTTGCTGGAAAATTGTTAGCTAAGAAGTCAACTATCACTGCACTTGTGACCAGGGTTCTTGATGAAACAAAAGGCTCTGGTGCAAGAAAGGTGAACATACACCTTAGAGAAGAATACTCTGGAATCAGTCGAGCTAATGTGAAAGACACATTGGACAGGTCGATACGCTGCCATCTGCATAAGGCGACATTTGGAAACAAACCCATTCCAAAATCCATTAAAGCCAAAGCGGTTCAAGATCCCCACCAGATAGACCTTCTTGACATGGGGAGAGTTAAGTACGGCTGAGCCTCATATAGGTACATCCTGACCACAGTAGATGTATTTAGCAGATACACATGGCTAAGGCCATTGAAGAGTAAGCACAGCCTTGAGATTGCCAAATCTCTTGAGGAAATTTACTCTGAGCATAGTCCACCAAAGATTTTGCAGCATGACCAAGATAAGGAATTCAAAGGTGCGGTTCAAAAACTCATGGAGTCCCTTCAGGTGAAAATAATTCAGAGCTCGCCATATCATCCCAGAGCCAGGGTAAAGTAGACAGGAGGCACCGTTTACTGAGGAAAAAGATTATGTACGACCTAGTTAACTATCAAAAAGGAGGAGTCAGCTGGGTCAAACATCTGCCAATTTACGCCAGGATAATGAATGAGAATCCAAAGGTTTTGAGTTGGATGTCTCTTTTTCAGGTTTACTATGGAAGGAAAAGTCATAAACTTTCCAATCAGTTAACCTGTTCTCCAGCTCAAGTTCCTGAAGAAGACTATCTACCAACCCACAGCACACTGCCCACCCAAAAGCATAGGCTTTTGTTGGAGCATAACCGAATAAAGATTAGGAGAAGGGCACAAAAGGCAACGCAACACTGCACAAGACGGATGACTTTGTCTGGAACTCAATCCACCCTCTAAATATAGGGTAAATGACAATGTGTTGGTCAGGGTGAGGTGCGGTAATCATAGAGTTTCACAAAGGCACCTTGTATTACCAGGTTTAGTAGTGAAAAGAAACCTAGAGTTGTACAAATATATGGTTCAGTTCCGTATGCCCAATAGCCCCAGTGCAACACAAAAGTGGTTTTCAGTGTCTGATGTGACCAGTGTCACAAGACTGGAGGAAAAGCAGCGCCCAAAGTCTCTGCCCAAAACAGGTCAGCAAACCCACCTGCTAATTCCTTACACACATGAGGAGAGACTGGAGTCTTTTGCATGATCAAACCTGAACATTCATTTAGACACAATTCCAGATGGCAGTTGTCAATTTGCTGCAATTGCTGACCAATTGGCGTCTCTTGGAATATTCCGTTCTGTATCAACATTACGAGAAGAAATTGTGGCTTACATCTTATCCGCATGGAGTGGGCGGGACGCCATTTTCTAAGTTTGTGGAGGGAACATGGGGGAATTATTTACAGAGGATGGTGCAACATGGCACATATGGTGACCATATAACTCTTCAAAGAACCTCCCAGATATTCAATGTTCAGTTTCTTGTTGTGTCAACTCTTGGTGTGGATGCAACCTCTGTTATCTCACCGTCTGGGTGCCTCTTTTGGTTCTTGGCCATTATTGCTCAGGAATACGGGGGAACATTATGTAAGTTTAGATGGACCAATCTTTCCTTACATTCAGGCTATTCAGGAGGCAGAGAGACATAGGCTTTCAGAAAATCAGTTAGGAGACCTAATGGAGTTGACCCTGTACCTGACCCTCTAGCTCATCCTGTACCTGGTCCTCTAGCTCACCCTGAAGTTCAGTCTATGGCCAACCCTTTGGTTGACATTGTAATGGATCCTGGCAATGAGCCTGGAGCTCAGTACCTACCATCAGAAGTCTTATCAAAAACTATTGAGTTATCACTCAATATAGATATGGCAATGCTGGGGACATTCAATAGAGTCTCACTCTTATTCCATGACATATCTAGACCATATCATCCCAACCTGTACATAAGGGATGCACTTGCGGAGAGTTTGGAACTGGACAAAGATAATGACTTTTGTATTAGTGTTATGAAGCTATACAAGGCTGCTGGATAGAGCAGTGGTCTCAGCACGCGTATAAAATAGTTATTTAGTAATGACAAACAATGGATGAAAGCCTGGATTCTGCTCAGCCACATAGCCTTCGGACAGTACAAAGTTAAGGACATCTACTGGAAGAATTTTTGCCCATTTTCTTTGCTGGTTTTCTTATTTATTTATTTTTTGGTCAGCATTTCAGTTTTGATTCTCTTAATTTATTTTGAATGTTTGTAAATGAGTGGAAGTCACTTTTCATTTCAGATAAAACTTAGACTACCTCCAGCACCTTACTTCAATATTGTCAAATATACAGAACAGTGTTGAGAATGTTTAGTTCTTTAAAAAAGGACCGTAATCCGTCCTTTATTATCATTGGAAAAACTGAAATATGTGTCACAAAAGTTGTATTTGTAGGTCATGTTAAATAGCCAACTATATTTTGCAGTTTAAAATGTTGCATTTAGAGGTTCAAAGTTAAAAGGGATAAGTAGTGCCAGTTTGAAGAAGCTACTTAAATACAATTTGTATTTTTCATGGAAAGAGATGGTGGTCTTTTCTATTTGAGAACACAGCACTTTTAAAGCGGTATAGATTTAATTTCATACAACATGCTCCCACTTCATTTGGTACTCAAATGGCTAAGGAGTAGAAGGCCGGGCCGAAGATAAGTCTAACATCAAATTATACAAGCAAATATTCTTCATTCTGATAAGAGGGAGAATAGTTGTGTGTATGTGTGTGTGTGTGTGTGTGTGTGTGTGTGTGTGTGTGTGCGCGTGCGCGCACGTGAGCGTTTGTGTATGTGGGTGTAATTTCAGAATTAGGACTAAGATTCAGGGGTCACAATTGGTTTTTGAACTTTCTGAGTAAAGTGTTATGAAAGTCTGACACTTGATAATAAATAGGACTTATACATAGTGATATAAGTATGTTATTACATTATCGACTCAGATTATTACATTTAAAACAATATTTTTTAACTAGGACAATAATGAAATAGCCGGTCAATAATGTAATAACTTATTACATTATGAGAAAAAAGTTATAACGTTATTGGCTCGGACATTTTATTACATTATTGGTAAGTTATTACATTATTGGCTTTTATTACATTAAGAATGGGAAAATGATTACGTTATTGGCAGTTATAACATTATTGGTAGTTATTACGTTATTGGTTGCTACAGACCCTCACTGAGCTGCACGGCTGGTCTACTGGAAACATTTCTAGTGTATACGGGCACGTCGTCTTGTACATTTTCCTCCTGGGAATCCAGCGGACGACGGTCTGCAATTGTTTCTATTCGAATGAGTTCAGTTTTTGAAGCAAAATTGTCCCATGCATCCTAAATGGGTCCAGTTGTGTTAAAGTCTTCAATGGCACGCTCTACAGCATCACTGTCCTTTTCATACCGTGACCGGTTGTTTCTGCACAATTTCCAATACAGGCATCACTAACCGTGAGCTTGACACATGCACTTTCATAGAAGTGTTGGTAAGTGTTGAATTGTTGCGACTTAAATTGATCTTCCGTCCTGTATGGGAGGTAAAGCTTCAGGAGAGGGCTGTAAAACGTTTCAGGCACCTTCTGTTGTGAAAAACATGCATACCTAATGACAGCTGGTTTGCCGGTGGTCCTTCTCTGAATAAATCCCATGTTGTTTTGAAGAGGTATGGTGTTTTTCCCAATCTTCTCTTAGCAATAGTCAACTCTGTAGTTTGATGCAAAGTCAGCCTTGAACATCAGTTCAAAATCAACTGTTTGGGGCCTGGCTTTATACTTTTCCGGCAATCCAGTCATCCATACATTGACGGAATCCAGGTCTCTTGTATCAAGCTGCTTCATTGGTATGCTCTTCGTCAGAGCATTGCCATCTGTCGGAATAAAGATTACGTTACGTGAACAACACTTGAGTTTTAAGCTGCACACAGGAGTGACAGCATCTTGCACACTGACCTCACGGTTTTCAGAGTAGGCCTGCATTATCTGTTTCATTTGGTCGAGGTAAGATGCATTTTGATGGCCAGGTTCCTTTATGATATGTTTGAGATAGTCACTCATCTCATGTTCGGCCTTGGTTATGTATGACAGCATGTACATTATGCAGCTGTAGGGATCCAGAATGTACTGAATGTCCATATTTGCATTCCATGTTCTCAACAAGTGAGGATTGTAGCCATTAACCCAGCAGTCCTTGGGGCACGTTTCATCATCACAGTACTACCGCCATTTATTGACTGAAGGTGATCAGAAAATTCCTAATAAGTCATGCTGCACTTTGCAAGTACTGTATTTCTTCTGTATTTTCAAAGGAAGTTGCTGGATCGTTTAATGAATCCCAAACTGGATTAAGCTTATGTCTTGCTTGTGCGTTTGGTTCGTCAGGTTCAGGTGGCCTTGGTCAAGTTATAAAAGTAGAATTCACAGGTGGCTTGGGAAACCCAAAGCAGCAATGTTTATTACCTTTCTTGCATGACTTTATGTGGTTTCTGCTGTGAGACAGCACTTCTTTCACAATATTGTACAGCTCAGGGTCTCTCTCTTGATAAGGCAGCTGGCACTATAAATATTTATCGATGAAGGCAGCAACCTCTTGGTCAGGATCAGCCTCAAACTGTGGTGCATCTTTATTCCAAAATATGCAATGAATGTGGGGTGATCCTCTGGCCTGGAACTCCACATGGTAAAACATGTCAACAACTTCTCCTATGAGCCGGTGACAAAATCAAGTCTCTCAATAGAGCTTCCACCCTTTATCGAATAGTCTTATGACAGTCACAGGGTTGCTTCGTAGGATGTCACATTTAGTGGCCCAGTCCAATTCCGAGAATGTCAGTTTCTCCTTGTTGCTCTTTGATAGTTTCAATGATCTCTGGCCTCCTCATTTCTACAGCACTGAACGTGCAGAAAAATTTAGGCAGCTCTAATTGCCTCAAACAAGCGAAGAGGTCCCTTGTTTTTTTCTAGAAAGCAAACATTCCCCTTAAGGGTTGCATGAATCTTGTGGCCTCCCCTTCGCGAACAAGTTTCTGCACTTCATGATGGTTTTTTATCATCTGTGAGGTAATCCTGCGTCCATTCTTGGTGCACATTTTGCCTTTGTGCAGCTGAATGAACATGCTGGACATAGCAAGGTCCATCTCCGTGACAAACTGGGCAAAGAAAAAGTAATTGGTGCCATAGCGAAACGATTGTCTACAGTGTTCATGTTTTGTTCAATAAAATGTGTTTCTAAACAAACAATTGTAAATAAGGTCTAATGATGACCACAAAACCAATGATCAGTCAAAAATTTGAGTGTTTTCAAATACTAATAGTTTTTTACAGAAAAAACGGACAAGAATCCTAATTCTCCTTTACAATAACTCACTAAATGTTTTGTGAGCCGCTCGCCCAAGACACGTTTTAAAAACCTCTGTCAACAAACAGTGTCTGTAGCGCAGTCCACTTGGGCGGCGGGGCACGTTTTGCGAGCTAAGGTGGTCAGTCCAATCACTTTACGCTTCACATTCGCATTTGCTCAGTGAAATGCATTTTCTAGTTTCTCATATCAATTACCTTTTATTAGCTTTTCATCTGTAATTAATTATCAGTTTATTGTATGCCTATCTGTTTAAGTTACAAGCAATTCCTCTGACGAAAATAAATAGTTTACTGATGTTATCGCTGGCCTCAAAGGGGTATTTCACCCTAACTTTTCACTTAATATTCCCCTTCAAATGTTAATTATATTACATCTCTGCCTTTAATAAAATAATCTCAAGCGAGAGGATTTTAAGCACGTGAATTTTTCAAGCTTGGTGTTCAAATCTAGTTTGGCCATTCACAGTGGACTACAATACCCTAAATCCTAGAGAATTATATCACCATCCTTTAGGAAATGGGGCTTGTCTAATGATTGGTTCAAACTTAATCAGATTTAAGTTTGAACTTAACCTCATGCTTTGGCGTCAGGTTGTAAAGCAACAGTTAGCTAGCTGTAACAGTAACGCAGAGGGATCGGTGGAACGGTAAGAGAACATGAAGGATGGCCCCCTCGCTTGTTGTAGTCTTTTACAAAAATAACAGTTGGGGAAGTGCATCTATCTTTTAATGTAGAGAACAATAGATGTCATGGTCAGGGGGAAGAGTAGACACAAACACAGGCATTGCATGAAAAGTAGGCTTTATTGCCAAAAACCAGGAACCAAAAAGAGCACGTGGCAAATAACAAAGCAGGCTCGAAAAACTCATGACATCCAAACAATGAACAGACAAGGGACAACACAGGAATCAGGGCTTAAATACAAAACTAAGAGAAACAATCAACCAATAAGAAACAGACACAAAACAATCTAATAAGGGGCAGGTGCAAACGATTAACGTAAATCAAGCCCTAGATGGGCCAGGCCATGACAATAGACACATTGTTGAAACATGCCAAATGGCTCCTTAAGAAGAGGACAAACATATCTGTTCCCATGTAGGTTCATACAGCGATCGTGATTGATTCTAAATGCAAAACTAGAAAGGTACATAAATTGTTAGGATCGAAAATCCAAACAAACGTCATTAGGAGTGCCTTTTCAAAATGTGCTTTATCAGTGCTCGGAATATAGAACACCATAATGAAACTTCTCTCACTTGTTCAGTTGTTTATAATATGAGGAGAATAATGAATTTGTTGTTTTTGTGAATCCCCCTTTAACTATGAATACTTTTGAGATCAGCACAGCTGAAGAAGTTAAAATATATGAACACATTTACAACTCGTAATAACAAGTAACCACGCGTATGTTTTGTAATAATTATGGAAAATTATGGTTCCGTAACAGAAACATGAAAATATAACAATGGACTATGAGCTTGTATACATCAGTATATTACTTTACTGTATGGGACAATTCTGTTACATGATAAAATCTGATTTAAGTTTGAACTTAACCTCAATTTAAATCTATATATAACACGAAATGTTTTATCTATTTATGGCATGCATTAATATAATCAATTGTGTATCATGAACATAGAGCATTTATGCAACAGCACTTACACATAAATAAACAAAAATAAATGCCATATTGGAGCTTATCAGCGACTACATCAATGCCAAGGGGAAAAGAAAAAGGTCAACAGGTGAAATCAAGAGAAAATGGTAAGCTAAAAGAACCTAAGGAAAAGTGGTTTTTAATAACAGGTTAGGGAAATTAAACAGGAGGGGGGACGTTGCATAAGATGCCAAAAGCTCCAAATGCTATTGCTGGATAGTTGATATGTCTTAATACTTTTTGCCTCTCACATCTCAAAAACACGGGCAGAAAAAAAAAATCACACAATCACTTCGCTATTTACTTTCAAGTTTGGTAAATACCATTGCAGGTGCTATTTGCAAGTCTTCTCCCAGTAAAATGGAGGAGGTGTGCTAAATTGCATATTTGAATGACGCAATCCTGCTTGCACTTCGTTAGTAGATCAGTTTGGAATTGTTTTGGCGGCTGGTATCGCGTTTGCACGTCTTTTTGCACAAGCAAATCTTCAGTAAATCACGCCCAAAGATTCAGGCACTCTTGAAATATGTCAGAGAAAAGTTCTCAGTTTAAAGTAATCAGCCTAATATATATGGCCTTAAAAGTAGTCCTTGTGGAACTTGCCCTTCAAAATTCACTGGATTGTTTACCCGTAAAGATCGTGTGATCAATCTGAATGGTTGCTGCAGAATTTAACATCAATAAGTTAGATCTTGTAATTAAAAAGATTCCATGTTGGATTTATAGGAAGTCAGCACACAGCACTAAGTTCAGCGTAATTATTTCTTGTCAATCCCTTCTTACAGAAACTACTCATACTGTATATTCCTTGTGGTTACATGGTTCGCATTATCATTGTCTACAGCCGTTTACTCACTAATTCTCACACAAACTTATACAAACCCTCACTCTCACATACTTACTCTAATCATCTAGTTTAGAGTTTACAAACCATTACACCCCCACCGTCTTACAGCGAAAAAACTCACAAGCCTTTATATTTAAAATAACCTAAAATGGTTAATAGCATCAAATTAACTTACTTAAATACTTTTTCAAATATAGGTAATTGATGTGTGCAATTGCAATTGTTGTGATGTATTTCATTGTTTATATATTAGAACATGAGAGCAGGCAATCTTGTCATAGGGTTTGTTTGTTTTAAGGACAAGCTCTTGGTTTAAGTAAATAAAAATGAATAATATAACATTGTCTTGTTTTTTTTTATTGATCTGCTATACAGCTTACACTGTGACTGAATACTGCTAATAATAGCAAAAAGCTAAACTGTAATATTTCAATTAGTGTATAATTAATTATAATTATTTATTTTATTTTAAATACATGAAACATTTTACAGTAATTAACTGTTGAAATAAATAACAGTAAGCACTGTAAAACTACAGTACGTTTCTGGCGACCACAGCTCCCAGTATCTTAGTGAGCCAGTATGTGTGTGCCAGTATCACAGTCTACAATTGAGTACTGTAATAGGTTTTACACTAATTAACTGTTGAAATACATTACGGTCATGACACGTGAATATACATTAAGATGCAGTCGACAGTGGTTGAAGTCAAAATGCCTGTTGGTAAAAATACATTAAATTAAATTAAATTAAATTAAATTAAATTAAATTAAATTAAATTAAATTAAATATGTACTTAAAACTTGTCAGCTATATCAAAGTGTTGTTTACCTTTTAGATAATTTATGACAATTTTAGAAGTCAAGTTATCATAATTGGTTGGAGGCCTGATCACTATAGACCCTTTGGCGTATAGCAGAGATGCTCATAAGTCTTTGAGCTCGAGTCTAAATCAAGTCTTTGGTCGCAAGTCCAAGTCTCGAGTCTGTAGCAAAACCCATCTGCAACCACAGGCTTTGGAGAGAATAACTGGTTCTAAGTAGGGTTGCAAATTTTTAGGAATTCCCATGATCAATAGTAGCTAACGTTAATGAACAATGATCAATTAATTGTTAACGAAAAAATTAAATATAGCTTATTCATTTACGCATGATTTTTCCCTCATTTTTATCTAAACATTTACAAAACTTTTAATGTCGCACTTACAATTGAAAACAACATTATCAACAGGTATTTCCTCTCGAAAAGAGCAACGCTTAAGATGCTAGCAGCAACTTGAAACATATAGGCTATTTCTTTTAGGAATTAGAAAAGATCCTCATATCCCGTGAAAACAGACACAGAATTTCATTGAGGAATGTTAAATTTTTGCTTAGTCAGGGTTGGGTAGTGTGCGCAGCTTGGTGGCATTGTCTATACAACTAAAGCGCTACAGTTCATAATAAAGCCAGCAGCAGATAGGACCGATGTCGCATATATGCACAGTGAATGTGAGCGGACTCGTTGAGTTAGAACAGCATCAGTGTTGACAATGCATTTCATAATTTTTGTGTGTGAAATTTGGACACACTGGACTTGGTTTAGCCTGTTTAGCTTGTTTCATGGTTGAGCAGCTCACCCTCTTTGGTTTGTAGTTAACATCCCGCATACGCCTCATTAATGTAATTGCACGCTGTGAATTTCAAATAAAATACTAGACTGCAAAGTGTTTGATTTAATTGTTTTATTTTAAACTTTTGATCGAATTAATTCTTAATGAAGACTAATCGATTAATCATTAATAACCCTTGTTCCAAGCTAATGTTGCAAGCTATATAAAAAAAAATCTAATTTCTAAATATAAAATTATCTTTTCACAGAGTACATCCATAGCTAATTAATCAGCAGGCTACCCATGTTCGTCTAACACTGTATGTAGGTTCAAAGCTGTTACTAGCAGGGGTAGCATACCTTAACGTAGCTGGACAGTGGAAAACTGCATTTGTCCACCTGTATGTTATGCACTTTCACTAGATGTTTTCACAGATTGCTCGTGTTTCCGCCCTTTCATGCAAAATACTTGTTGCACTTGTAACGAACATTGTCAGCATCGACTCTAGTGAAGTTTAACCATACTTTTGAACATTTAGTTCTCTCCACAATCGTTACTATATGAGCAGGGTCTATCTCTGTCAGTGCACTGCAGTATGTGAGAGAAAGAGCTGCACCCACCCTCGCAAAACTCTTCTGTTTGTAGTACTTCATGCATTATTTTTTTTGGTATTACTCAATATTCTTTTCTGCTTTTTCACTATGCAATCACTGGAGATGACCTGACAGGTTAAGATCAATTACAGAGTGGGCTTTTTAGACAATCTTAGCTAGTGTACCAATATCATCGTTAGTGATGACAAATTAATGAAAGTCAACACAATGCAAATAACACTGGTTTAGAACATAAGAAGCACGGACCTGTCAATTTTGAAATATCTGAGCTTCCTTAGACAGACATGAGGCCTATACCATGAAAAGCAAGTTCAACATACCCAGGGTATCTTTTCGTTATCTGAGTTCACTAACCCTAAAAACCGCAATCACGCACACATGGTACCACAAAGGTGGTTATTAACCCAGGTTCACCCAATAAATGAACACGTTCACATTAAAGGGTTGTTGTTTGCACTATATGACCAATAACAAACAAGGACAAGTTGTATATTTTACACAAGATGAGGAAACTATAATATTAAACAAATATGAAGAATTAAAAAAATATATTACCCAGGCTAAAAGTAATGCAGTTTATGCTGCTAAAGGCAGGAAGGATTGCTGGCAAAAAATACCAGCTGTGTGAATGCGTACATTAATAGGCTTATCAATATCAATGCTTCCACCATTAAGGCACAAGTGGCCTAGACCAGACTATAATTACAATTATGTATTCCATTAAGTAAATGTGTTGTTTGGATGTATTCTGATGGTGTGGAACAAAATTTAAGCATTATTATTTGAAACTTTCATCTGCAACCCTGACAATGTTAAACATCTCACTATCTGCAAAACGTGTGTAAGAGACTGAGTTGTAATGACTCAAGTCAATTGACTTGACGGGCTGTTTTGACTCGACAATGACCCTGACTCGACTCAACTCAACTCGATTCGGAAATGTCGTCAAAAGACTCGACTGTGCAAGAAATGACACGACTCTGAAATTCTCCACGTTAAATAGATAACCAAAAATAAAAAATAAACATTTAAATGCGCAACAGCAGGCTCATCTAAGGCCACTATGTTGGTTGTCAAGACCGTTACTAAGCAAACTAAACACGTGCTAGCCCGCAAGTGTAGTGTTTAAGAGCCAAAGCCAAGAGGCAGAAAGAATTAGTCTACCATCCTACACAACTAAAACATACATGGAAAGTTCACAAAAAAATATTTGCAGTGGTGGAGTTTGGTTTTAAAAATGTTACAGTGGAGAAAAACAAACAATGCGATATGCCAGCACTGTGTAGTACCAATAAAGGTAAACAATGAGCGTGGCCTATTGTAAATTTAGTGCTGAAAACGGAATGAGCCAAATCACAGACATACATAACGGTGATCAGCATTAGATCTGAAAGGACCTTGCTGAACTTACGGGGCGCCCCTGTAACTGCCTGACATAAATAAAGACACAGATGGGTGAATTCCGAACAAACAGGTGGATATTTATACCAAAATAGGCTATATCATGATTTATTAGGAGAATCCCAGCAATGCTTTGTAAAATCAGACATTCAGCACCCCCTATAGCCTGAATGGAATGATCCTCGTTTCATAAGCACAGTTTGCTACAATTTGACTGTGAGATTGGCAGTCAAATCAGGATCCTTTGAACAATAGAAGACTAACCCCTACTTTTTATTCTAATCTATATAACAAGTCTGAAAAATGTATCTGAGAAAAAATATCAGAGCTAGTGACTCGAAGTGACTTGGGCCAGATAGCCGACTCGAGTCCCAATTTTTGGTGACTCGTTTACAACTCTATGTAGGACGATTTGTGCCAATATTAAAAAATTTATAATAAATGAAAAGTGAAATGTTGACTGAAACAAATGTAACACATTTAATTATTTATGTACATATTTCCTTATTTATTTATTTATTCATTTATATAACAATTTATTTCAGTATTTGATAACTTATTTATTTATTGTCACATTTATTTATTTATTTCATGGTAGTTGGTGACCTCTGCACTGTGAAATAAATAAATCTGTCAAATTCGATGGCAGTGGGCAGAATCTAATATTAGCTTGGACAACCACAACAGCAACGTTCACGCAGCGGTGAAAAAATCGCGCCATGTAGCATTTTGAAATAGTTTAAATCAGGGGTCTTCAACGTTTTTCAGGCCAGGGACCCCCTGGCTGATAGAGAGACGGAGCAGGGACCCCCTACTACATAATGATTAAAATTAGGCTGTGTTAAATATTAAACTGGACCTACAATAATGTGTAAGGGGGCCTATAGTTAAAAAAGTACAGAAAAGTTGGGTACACAGGTAAACAATCAGTTGCTAGGCAATCAATTCGAAAGGGGACAATTC